>JAJMKV010000007.1:497007-682388 GCA_030569375.1 Ogataea ganodermatis
TTTTTTTTTTTTTTTTTTTTTTTTTTTTTTTTTACTCTCTTTGCGCTGCTTGCCGTTGGCCGCAGAATTTTCAAACCTGGTTTATAAATCGCGATCTTTAATTGGACCAAAATGCACAGCCGTGTAAAGATGTACTATTTTTCTCGGGGGTGGTCAAGGATCTAAGAAAACAAGTAATTGGTTTTTTTCAATCAAAACACGGCCATCCAACAATCACTAGAAACTTGGATAAACACCTTTCAACTACTTCATAGAGTGGGCTCTTCACAAAGTGGTAGGAACGAACACCAGTCATGTACATCAAAGCCGTTCACAGAACCCGAATTTCCAGGTCAATCTTTTCAACCACTTTCCTGGTGGCTTTCAGCTTGGTGGCTGCAAACAGTGTTGTCCCATGTCCTGTTGACAGAAGTGTGAGCAGTGAATCTGATATCAGCAGCGAGCTCAGGAAAGAGATTTTGAAGAAAGATGAGAAACTTTAATGCCACTGAGTGGTCACACCCAGCCAATCCCGAGCGAACTGAAAACCAATAGTTTAATTATAATCGCGTACCGCAGGACAGAGCAAAACATTACTGGACGAGTTAGATCGGGACCATTATACATTTGAGTTATTGATCTGGCAAGTGAGGACTTGCTAGAGAAACGAAGCTAAATTAGATTCATTGTGTATATATCAATACATCACAGACATTTAGATTATTCACGTTGTGGTCGAAGTGATACACCAGTAGGGACTATAATCATTCCCCGGAAAAGGTGTATTAATGTGTAGTGCAGTTTGAGGTGGTGTGGTCGTTGCAGCATAAAGCTACTATGCGTATTTTGAGTTGTTGAAAAATCCGATCACGTGAAAGACATGACACGTGATAGATTAGTAGTGCGCGATCCATGGGAATTTGGCTGGGGGTCAAGGAAAAAAAGTTTCAGCATTCAATTGTAGAATAATAGTTAATCCCTCTTGGCTGTATTTATATCAAAAGAATATTTGGGTCTTGTTGCATACTGGTATCAACAGTCAGAGTCGTTACTGTTTTCGAATTTATCCCCACGCAGCCTCGTTTGTGATAGCAGAATGGATAACGAGGACGATAAGGCCAATCCAGATTACGCCTACACTCCAGAGGAACAACCGGTGGCACAGGATGGCGAATTAGAAACCACTAAGGCAACTCGTCTTGCCGAACAGGTTTCGGAGGAACCAATCGACAGTGTTGACGATCAAACCCTCAATGGAGAAGAAAAGAGTGTCTCTGGTGACGGCAATACTGTTCTAGAAGAGGTGTCTGAGGAGGGATCTGTGGATCAACATCCTTCTGCTGATACTTCAGCCAATGAGGAGGCGAGCGAGGACTCTGAGTCCCCGACAGACAGAAAAGACACAGAGATTTCAGAAAGTGCACAACAACAGGAATCACCAGAACAAGTTCAGAGAACTGAAGAGAGCGAAGACACACCACAAAGTGCTTCGGTTGCGAGTACAGAACAACCAGACGTGGTTTTAGAGCAAGACGATGAGGATGAAGACTATGATCCAGAGTCTGAGATGATCAAAGATGAAGGCAGTGAGTTCAAAAAAGAGTTTTCTGAAACTGCAATCGAGACAAAGGACAAAGATGTTGACGTTCCCTTGTTCAACGATGTGATCAAGTTTCTCATCAGCAGTTCTCTTTTCAATAATCCTGAGTTCGAAGCTCTCACCCCAGATGCTAAAGAAGAGCTTCTCATAGCCGAATATAACAAAGCCAACAATGTCAACGTCTCCCTACAGGTGAATTTTAGTTGCACAACCTCATACAACAGACCAAGCATCAGACCAGGAGAGTCTCAGCAAGTGATGGTCCCTATCAATCCGTTCTGCCTGAGACCCGACATTACCAAACCAATGTCTGCTGAGGAGTCGGCAGCTTATGAAAAGTACCTTTTTGACGAAAACACCTCGTTGAGCAGTGGTAAATGGGATAATTTTCCTCTTGGTTCGAGATTGTTTATCGGAAATTTGGCAGTGAATACGTTGACGAAAGAAGACGTATACAGAATTTTCCACCCTTATGGCGATATAAAGCAGGTGAACATGAAACAGGGTTTTGGTTTTGTTCAGTTTGCGAAGGCTGAAGATTGTTCAAGGGCTATTGAGGGAGAAAAGAACGTCCCTCTGCACAACAAATTCATGCATTTAGAGGTCTCCAAGCACCAAATTCAGAGGGCGATGGAGCAACAACAACCTAAAGCCAAAAACGCTAGAGGCCGGTCGAGATCCCCAGAAGGGAGAAACTCCGGAAAGGGCAAAGTGAGATCAAGGTCTCCAATAGCAGACAAGACTGAGGTCAAAGTGGTTACAACATCAGATTCCGAATCATCTTTCAACAGCAAGCTATTGAAGAGATTGAAACAGGATGGACTTGTGTTGGAGGTAGAGGACTTTGATGCATCTGCTGATGAAGTTCCACAGGAATCGGTCACATCTGCTGCATATGACGGCGCTGTCGCTGTGATAATTACTCGAGATGAGTGTTTGAACTTGATGGTGTATGAAAACGCACCAGATGGAGGAATCAGATTTGACGAGTACACAGACATATCTATCAACGCTGCGATCGAATTGATTTTGAGCGCAAAAGCCAAAAGATTCGCCACGAAGCCTAGAGATTTTCCAGCGAGAGGAAGATCAAAACAGTCAAATTCATCTGGCAACAACTCTCAAAACTCGAACCCAAATCGGGGTGCCAAGAACAGCAACCAGGCCTTGTACTCTCGTGGAAAGAACGGCAGACACAACAAGTACCAGTCTCAACAGTCATACAATAACAACGGCTATGGAACTGGTAGCAATGCCATCCCTTACAACGCCCGAGACAATCCTTACACATCTGGTGGAGCCGCACATAATGCTTCTCCTTACAATATGGGTAACAATGGTGGGTATCCTGTTGCTTCTGCCAATCCTTACACGACCTACAATCAAAATCCCTACCCAGCGTACCCACAGCGTGCTCCTGTGAACCCATACGCGCAGCATCATCAACAAGTTCCTCAGCAGCTTCCTCAGCAGCTTCCTCATCATCAACCACCGCCACAACAACACATACAACAACAGCCAAACCAAGCCCAACTATTGCAGACGATGCAGAACATGGACCCAAATACGCTTCAGAATGTTCTCTCGTTGATGCAACAATTCCAAACACCACCTCCACAAGCACAAGCACCTCCCCAGGTACAACAACAACAGTTACCACAAGGTAATGCGTTAGCTGGTTTACTCGGCCAACTCCAGAGCTCGGTTCCGGGCGCTTCACCTCCCACTCCTGCGTACCATGGTGCAAGTAATCAGTTCTCTCCACCCAGTAATAGTCAGAACCTTGGTGCTCCTAATAATAACAATAATAATCAGGAGCAAACGAATGATTTGTTTGAAACCCTTGCAAGATTGAAGAACAACATGTGAAAGACCTCCGTTTTCACCAAGTTTATTTCCTCTGGTTTTGAGCACTACAAAAGGGACGCTAGAATCACAAACTTTATTATGAAAGATCCGTTTCACTTGACTTAGTTTAACTTGTCACGATCGCCTCATTTCCAATGACACTTTCGTTACTAATGGGCTCCATATTTTGCCTACTGCAAATGCCTTACTTCTCATCGATCCTCTAATTGCATTTGTTGATCAATATTTTTCTAGTTTGCCCTCAGAATACCTGCTGACATTTTGTAATTGGTAGCTACTTGAGTCATTTAGATTGTGTGAGGAGTCCAGTATTGTATTTCCACACCTGACACCTTTAAAAAAGGGCAGGAAAAAAAGGATACAAATTTCTGAGTGTATCGTTTTTTTAAAACTAGTACTGCTACCGGCGGTAAACGGATGAGATCAACCACTTTGTGAAGTCTACACCAAGAGAAAGCTTTCCGACTTATCACAAAATGATCCACCAACCATATCGTAATTCAGTAAGAACGGTCCCTTTTGCCAACAGCTTTGCCCCACTCAAGCTTTACTGACTCGCATTAATACTTCAGAAGGAAATATTCATTGGACCAAGACTTAAAGCTAAGCTAAAGGAAATAGAGAATGAGTTTAGCATTCCTGGTTCTAAACTCAAGGACATCACTTCTCGCTTTGTCGCTGAGATGAAGGATGGATTGGGGCGAGAATCTAATATCCCAATGATTCCTACCTGGGTTATGGACCTACCTACTGGAGAGGAGAAGGGAAACTATTTAGCGATTGATTTGGGCGGGACAAATCTGAGAGTTGTTTTAGTAACACTCAAAGGCAACTCTGATTTTGCTTATACTCACACCAAATACGCTCTTCCTCCCACCATTCGGAAAACCTCTGCCTCGAATTTGTGGCAATATGTTGCGGACTGCCTGGAAAAATTCATTAACGAGAAATTTCCTGAGGGGATCAACGAAAAACTCCCGCTGGGATTCACCTTCTCGTACCCGGCTTCGCAAAATGCAATCAATTCGGGAGTGTTACAAAGGTGGACGAAAGGATTTGACATCAACGAAGTGGAGGGACACGACGTTGTTCCGATGCTACAAGATGCAATTGAAGAAAAGGGGATCCCTATCAACGTGGTTGCGCTGATCAACGATACGACCGGAACTCTTGTTGCATCAATGTACTCTGACCCAGACACAAAAGCCGGTTTGATATTTGGAACAGGGATTAATGGAGCATACTATGACCAAGTTGGAAACGTTGGCAAACTAACCGGTGCATTACCAAAGGATATTCAGTCTGGCACCCCTATGGCGATTAACTGTGAATATGGCGCATTTGACAACGATCACAAGGCGCTTCCTAGAACCAAATACGACATACAAATCGATGAGGAGTCTCCTAGACCGGGCCAGCAGGCTTACGAGAAAATGATTGCCGGTTACTATCTAGGTGAGATTTTGAGACTTGTTTTATTAGATTTCCATAACAGCGGAATAATGTTCAGACGCCAGGATGTGTCAAAACTGAAGCAGCCGTTTATCATGGACACATCGTTTCTTTCACGTATCGAAGAAGACTCTTTTGATAACTTGACGTTAGTGAGCCAGGTTTTTAGGAAAGATTTGGGACTCAGAACTACGCAGCCTGAAAGAGAAGTTATTCGCCGGATATGTATGCTGATAGGAACGAGAGCTGCAAGACTTGCTGTTTGCGGGGTTGCAGCGATTTTCATCAAAATGGGATACACCAGGGGTAACTGTGCATCTGACGGGTCTGTTTTCAATAAGTATCCTGGATTTCAAGAGCGCGCGGCGCAAGGATTGAAAGAAATATTCGGCTGGAAAGAGAGTTCTGCTGCGAACTACCCCATCAAATTGACTGCCGCGGAGGATGGATCTGGGGTTGGAGCAGCAGTTATTGCATGTTTGACGGAGAAACGCCTCGAACTGGGCCAATCTGTTGGAATTAAACTACAGTAAGGATCGAAAGAACAGGCCGGAAATGGAAATGGGGTATTGGCAGCAACTCAACGTCACTTTTATGGTCCATTTGTATGTCAAAATAATTAATTTTTTTTATTATTCTTTTATTTTTTGGTTTAATATTTTTTTTTTTGCTTTCGCGACCAGTGCGGGAAAGATGATTGATTGCATTGCGACAAAGATAACTTTAAAAAAAATGCGCTTTGTTTACCTCAAAATGGGCAACAACAGGAGACCAAGAGACTGTTCTTAAACGGTGTTTTCAAACAAGAGATATCGAAATCAAAACTGACGTAGAGAGAGCAAAGAGACCTATTGGCTGATTCTTGTGCTTTGGATACTGGATTTGAAGCAATTTGAGAACAAATCAAGAGGTAGTGTGATATGAATCTTGGCGATCAAACGATAAGACAACTACGGTCAACAATATTATACTCTTTGGATCATGATCTTCTATCGACAGCAGAATTTACATCAGAGAGACTGATCGCGCAAAATCCCAACAATCTCGACTCGGTTCATTTATATGCGCTCGTATTGTACAAATTGAAGCGATACAAGGCAGCGTATAACTTGACCGCAAGTCACAGCACACAGCATGTTGGTTGTTCGTATTTATTTGCCAAATGCAGTCTGGAGCTGAAATGCGAACCAGATGGAATATCGGCGTTAACAAGGACGCTTCCTATCTGGAGCCAGTTGAGTGGCACAGGTGAAGGCGACTCGAGATACTTACCTGATAATGTTGCCTGTTACTCTCTTCTTGCTAAGCTGTACGCCCTCGTGGGCGACGTGAAGCGTAGTGCGCTAAACTACTCTCAGGTGTTGAAGTTGAATCCATTTCTGTTTGAGGCGTTTGAAGAACTATGCAAGATGGGTGTCAAAGTGAAGGTGAATTCCGTCTATAAGGTGAACCCAATAGACGAAATTTCGGGTAGTTTATTCAAAAGCGCACGAGGATCTAGCGTTATGGGTGAAGATAACAGAGGCGGTTTTGGTTTCACGGATCCAAAGGACACAAAATATGAGAGCGCCGGACCAAAGAGTTTCTTCAGAAATCCTGGTCAAAGCACAGCTGCAGGAAGCCGTCTTTCGTCCTCCTCTAACTCGTCAGCATACCCAGTAGGATCACAAGCTGGCGGGTTTGTTGCTCAAACTCCTGAGCCACAACAATCAAGCACCTTCCTTGTGACGCCAAGAGTCAAACAACTACAAATTCCAGAGGCACCAAACAGACGTTCCATCCGAAGCTCTAGTTTTGACGGGTTTAAACATCCTTCAGTTCCGACAGATTCGATTCGCCGAAAGACCGCCAGAAGCTCGGCTTCCATCACGTCAAGACTCTTGGGTCATCCGCTCAACACCTTAACGGACTCAAACTTCACAGCGTCCAACAATGCCCCCGCTGCATCCACCTCGGCGGCACAGTCAGCTGCGGCAAAGAAGGAATCATCTGGAATAAAGCGCGTTATTGGATCCACCTTTTCTTCAAATGGGAACAAAAATGCAGATGTCAGCAACAGTTCTTCTCAAAAACCGGACAGTTTGATGAAAACAACAACATATCATGACCAGCAACTGATCTTAATTTATTCAAAGCTCGCCAAAGGTTTCAAGGCAATGTGTTTTTACGATTGTTTTAAGGCCATTAGAATTTTTGACTCACTTCCAGAGAACGAGCGTAACACACCATGGGTGTTGGGAAAACTCGGTCGACTACACTTTGAGATTGTCAACTATGAGGAATCTGAAAACTATTTCATTAAATTGAGACGGTTGGACAGAACAAGAATTGAAGAAATGCAGTACTATTCCACTTTACTATGGCATTTACACAAAGAGATGGAGTTAAGTTTCCTTTCCCATGAGCTACATGAAATATCCAAAGATTCTCCGGAAGCATGGATTGCAGTTGGTAACTTGTTCTCTCTTAAAAGGGAGCCAGACGAAGCCATAAAATGTTTTCAAAAAGCAAATCAGATAGACAAGAATTTTGTGTACTCATTCACGCTACAAGGCCACGAATACTTGTCTAATGATGCTTTCGAGAACGCCCTTGAATGTTTTAGACATGCAATTCTACTTGACAAAAGACACTACAATGCATTTTATGGAATTGGAATGGTTTACCTGAAGCTTGGGGATTTCCGCAAAGCTGAATTCCATTTCAGAAAGGCTGTTGAGATCAACCCTGTTAATGTGATTCTGATATGCTGTGTTGGTATGGTCCTTGAGAAGCTAGGCAAGAAAGAGCAGGCGTTGAGGCAATATATTTTTGCGTCAAAATTACAGCCTCTTTCAATGTTAGCTCTATTCAAAAAAGCACAATCGTTGTTTTCATTGAAGCGGTACGATTTGGCATTAAAAGATTTCGAGAAGCTGGAGAATTTGGCTCCTGATGAAGCATCAGTTCACTTCCTTCTAGGAAAATTGTACAGGATCTACGGTCGCAAGAACGATGCTATCAAGCAATTTACAATTGCTTTGAACTTGGATCCTAAAGGCTCGCATTTGATCAAAGAGGCGCTTGAAAGCTTGGAAGATGACGAAGATGGCGCAATCGAGAACCAGGAAAACTAATAGCCTTCACACGGGTGTTTCGAAAAGCTATTTTCCTTTCAACTTCTGCTTTTTTTTCCGACTCTGTAATATGAAATGTATCTAAGGAAGATGTCCATTACGAATAGTATAGAAACTCTGCGGCGTAGATACAAGGATATTCATAACACTATATCAGTGCTTAGCTCCCAAGAATATGGTAGCTGATAGACAGATAAACATAACAACGAATCCCCATAAAGCAAGAATCAATCCACTCCATTTGAGTAACGAGTCTCTTCTGGACAAGGGCTCATTGTTTTGACCAATTAGTTTGAAAGCGAAAAATCCCGGTAAAATGAAGGAGATAGACGTAGAGCCGGTCGAGCCAACGACAGCTAAAACATGTTCCAAAGAAGTCACTGTCAAGGCCACCAGATATGACAAGACCACAACAATGGTGGTGATGATCACCAGCTTCTTGTTAGTTAACTCAACATAGTGGTCATTTTCGTTCTCTTCTTCCATGACAAAACTTTCGTCAACCACAGCGTTCTCGTTAGTAGTATTGGGGGTGACATGTGTGTTCAATGCAGATCCAACTGGATTAATGCCACCAATCAAGGTTCTGCGCTCATCTGGAGTCAAAACTGAGGACGAGTTTGTCGTTGAGCGAGAAAGCGAACGGATGGACTTTGCCAGATTCGAATCGTTCAAGTAGTAAGCCACATGATTAATGGAGGATCTTGCTGGATTCGATTGAAGAGGATAGCTCAAAGCAACGAGAATGACTATCGCAATTCTCCCAATGGTTGAGGTCAATGAATCAGGGTACATGGTAATGATATTGCCAACAACGTTATCACCAAAGGTCAAGTACCCACTCAGTCCAACCGTGAGGTAGAGAATGCAGGCTGATCCGATGGAGATGGTATTAATCTTAGAGATGGTGTAGAGGGATCTGTCCTCAAGTTCATTGATGACCCCCAACTGGTTTTGGTGACAGGTGAATCCAAAAACCAGAATTGGGAACGAGGATAGCATCGAGATGACTGATTTGGGGCTAAGATGAATCTCTCCCTTGGGAACCTGCTCAGTTCCACCAAAAAGAAGGTGAATAAAGTGGATCACAACAAGAACAACCAGATAGCCGACAGAACTGAGGGCGACAAGCGATGCTGTTTTCAGAGAGTCCAAGTGCCTTTTGTAGACAAGCGGCAGAATCCCCACCAGGAACACAGTTATCCAGACAGAGCGGTCTGCCAAAAATGTGTGGTTATTGATTGTTTCACTTGACAGAATGGAGCGAACAATCTGCGGCATCAGGTCACCAATGACAATGAGATAGGAGCAGCCGACACCAAAACACTTGACAGCAATTGCCAAGTCGAAAACAATCCCTATTTGAGGAACTGTCAGTTTTGACAAGGAGAAGAAGGAAGCATGGCCTGGAATTGTGTAAGTGGAAGCCACCGCTAATAAATATAGCCCTAATCCAGAGGTAAAGGCAGAAAAGACAACAAAAAACGTTCCCAATAGCAGTCCATTACACTTAATTGCGTATGGAATACTCAGGAGTCCTGCTCCTAATATGGTGTTCATCAGATTGATTATTCCTGATCTTGAAGTGGCCCTCCCGGGGGCCCCCAATGCCAGGACTGGATCGGCCATTTTTGATGTTCAAATGTGCAGAATTAACAAGAGTGCACCAGTTTGAGTGGTGGAAAAAATACATCTTGACTTTCTGCAAATAGCTTAGAAAAAACACACACCGGCACAAAATATTTATACAAATTTAGTCGAGATATCCAAACAAGTTTGCGATGGCTATATAGTTATATATTTACAGGAGAGATGCAGAAGGCTATCATTAATAACCCTTTCTGACAGCATCTCTAACCACTTTGAAGAGCTTAGCAATACCGGTATCGAATCTCTTCTTCTTGTTGGCGATCCTCTTGTTGAGACGAACCTTGTTAGGCTTGGTGTAGAATCTCTGCTCGAAAAAGGTGTTCTTGATGTCGTTTGTGCGGAGCATAGTCTCGAACTGGTACAGCGATCTATTGAGCGAACCCTTCTTGACCATGACGGTTCTGCCTGCGTTTTTTGCAAATAAAGGCAGTTTTGAGGCAACTTCCAACGCACTAGGCTCGTTGTAGGTCGAGGAAAGCGAGAGTGAGCTTTCGCCTAGGAATGAACGTCTGCTGTTGTCATTCGAACGATTTTGCACTGGCTTGGTGATGCTAGAGAGAATGCTGAGTGGATCGTTTTCTGCGACCGGCTTAGAAGAGTTAAATCTCACGCCCAAGTGCGTGCTTCTTGAAAGAAGTCTGCTGGATGTGTAGGTAGTTCTGAGCATTCCGGGCACTCTTATTTGCAGGACTATAATACTGTTGTTAGCTTGCTTCGGTCAATAAAGCTCTGTTCAAAATTTACACTTTTCGATGAATTTTTCAAAACCTCTTTGATGGTCGTGCGAAAACGGAAGACGGCTGACTCAATGATGAGGTTAACATGGTGGAACTTTTTGTCGGAACAAATGAGGCTGTGCAATAATAATGATGGGTGCAAAGATGATTATTACTACAGACATGTACAAAGTTGGTGTCGATATCACCACCAACAATATCCGTACCAAGCATGAGTGTTGGTACGTTATGTTTTGGAAATCAGCCATATTTTTTTGGGTATTGCAGCTATCATGTATAATAATATACAGTTAAGCACCTTTACACCATACTAGAAATTTTATTTGCTAAGAGTCTGACATTTTTTTTTTCCCTCCCTCGAACGCTAGAGATTCTTTCTGTAGTGAATTTTCTCTACCTAGGAACCGCAAGACTTCACATAAGGGATCCGCCTTTGAAAGCTTACCTCATTCTTAACCGAACAATAACTGCACAACATCATGGTGGGTGAAGTGCTTGAGACAGTGGTGCCCGAGGGAGTGGCAGCCGAAAAATTGCAAGCCTTGGCTCTTGAAGATCCAGTTGAGCAGAGTGTCGAAGCTGGAGAAGCAACTGAGGAACCAGAAGCAAATGGCGACAAGAAGAAAAAGAAGAAGAAGAAGAACAACAAAAAGAAGAAGGCGGGAGGAATATCCCAATTTTACCCAGATGGTGTGTATCCAGAAGGAGAATGGCAAGAATACACTGGCAGCGAGGAGAACCTGAAAAGAACCACCGACGAGGAGAAACGTTATCTTGACAGACAAAACAACAATATCTGGAATGAATTCAGACAGGGAGCGGAAATTCACAGACGTGTGAGGCAAACTGCTCAGCGCAACATCAAACCGGGCATGACGATGATTGAGGTTGCAGAGTCCATCGAGAATGCCGTCAGAGCGTACAGCGGCACAACTGATACGTTGAAGGGCGGCATGGGATTCCCGTGCGGTGTTTCTTTGAATCACTGTGCAGCCCATTACACGCCAAATGCTGGAGACAAGACTGTTCTCCAGTACGATGATGTGATGAAGGTTGATTTTGGTGTTCATGTGAACGGACACATCATTGACTGTGCCTGGACTCAGACTTTTAACGAGAAATACGATCCACTGAAGGAGGCTGTGAAAGCAGCAACGAACGCAGGTATCCAGGCTGCAGGAATTGATGTGAGAATGACCGAAGTTGGTGAGGTGGTGGAAGAGGTGATGGAGAGTCACGAAGTGGAACTGGACGGCAAAGTGTATCCGGTCAAGTGTATCAGAAATCTGCAGGGACACAACATCCGTCCATATCAGATCCATGGGGGAAAATCTGTGCCTATCGTGAAGAACGGAGATAACACGAAGATGGAAGAGGGTGAAACGTTTGCCATTGAGACGTTTGGGTCGACCGGTAAAGGTTATGTTGTGCATGGCGGTGAGTGCTCGCACTACATGAAGAACTTGAACGCTCCAGCAAACGCTCCTATCAGACTGACTAAGGCGAAACAGCTGATGCAGTCGATCGAGACGAACTTTGGCTCCTTGCCATTCTGCCGTCGGTACTTGGACAGAGCCGGCGAGGAGAAGTATCTGTTGGCCTTGAACCAACTTTGTAAAGCCGGCCTGGTGACAGAGCACCCACCACTGCTTGACATCAAGGGCTCTTACACTGCCCAGTACGAGCACACGCTCTTGCTACACCCTACCAGAAAGGAGGTTGTGTCGAGAGGAGAGGACTATTAGGATGTTTGATTCACCTGTTATTATGCACAATTACGTAGTTCTCATAGCTCATCTCTTACGAGCGACGTAATTGAGCTGAGTGAGCTGATGAGCGTTGAGGAAACTTCCTGAGCGATAGCGCTGGTGGTCACGGTAGAGTTGGCCGCGAGTGACTCTGTGAGTTCCGCGATCCGAGTTTCGGTTATTTTTTCCAGAGGGTTGTCTTTGTGGAAAACCGAGGCTCCCCAGAAAATCATCTTGAAAGCCTTGAACAGAAGCCAGATGAACAGACGAATGGGTCTGCCAAGAACTCTTTTGTAGAGGATGTAGCAACAAACAAAGATGAAAAAGTACAACGAGCGATATATTTGCTTCCTTTCAGCATTACTGGCCTCGTTTATATCGTTCACCAGCTTGTTGGACCTCATCACCACGTCTCCGAAATAAGTGTACTTATTTGACAAGTCTTTGAGCGACGCTGTGGATTGAGCAAGTTCGGAAGCGTTTGTTTCGCTCGCCAAGAGAGATGATCGGACCAGCTGGTTGACGTGCTGTAGTTTGTTGCTGATAGCCGAGTTCTTGTCGAGGATTGCTTCTTCGTGCGAGAGCTTTTTCAGATTTTCATCGTCCAGGATGCCACTGGCTGTTGCTATGTTGCTACCTTCTTGGTCGGTATCTTCTTCCTGTTCGCTGCGTTGCTGTTCCTCGTAAAATATCTCTGCCTGAATCTGTTTTGAAATGAGCAGTGCTTTCCTGAAGTCTGCCTTAACATCGCTCAGGCGTTCTTTTAATATTGCGTACTCATAATCGGCTGCACTACGCTGCTCTCCAACGATGCAGACAAGAGAGATATGGATGAAAGAGTCGAGTTCTGTGAGCCTAGAGTAGATCTCTATGGCGCGGCTGCCGTTGTCTGACCTCAACTGATCGAAGTCCACCTCGCTACCCAATGGCGGTTTTGTCTTGAGATTGTAGACTATCAATTGCAGCTCTTTGAGCAGCTTGTTATACTCGTCATAATGGCCTGATATCTCCCGAGTCATGGCGGTAGAGGGTGGAAGAACGAAAGGCGAAGCAGAGGGTTGTGGTTGATCTGTTTAGAGTTGTGGCCCAACTGATTTTTCAAGGTGAGAGATTCTTGTCGGCACAGACTTAAAAGAGACAAATTTCTGTCGACGGACATTAATAAATCGGCACGCGAAAATGAACGGGCTGATGGAGCCACGAAGTTGAAGAAACTCATGAGAAAGATTTCGATTCACGTACACACAGATAGGTGACAGGACTCAGCCAACCACCCAGACACACGACATCTCACCGCAATGCCCGCTAAAGGTTGGAGAAGAGATGAGCAAGACATGAACTTCGAGACAACGCTCGACAACGAGAAGGTGTCAATCGAGTCGCTTCTTTTTCCACGAGCCACTATCCACAAGCTGTCGAAGCAGATTCTCACACAGCCAAACTCCAACATGATTCTTTCGAAAGACTCGCAAACGGTGATCCAGCGTGCTTCTGTTTTGTTTGTGAATTACGTGTATCATCACTCGAAGCAGCATTCAAAAGAACAGGGGCGCAAAGTTGTGAACGCGAATGACGTTCTCGTGGCTCTTGACAGAGCGCGGTTCCACAACTTTATTCCGGCGCTCAAAGAGGAGCTGGACAACTTTAACAAGAGAAAGGAGCAAAAGAAGAAGGACAAGGCAAAGAAAGATGATCTGGACGATTTGGAGGAGGACAACGAGGCAGAGAAAGACGACGCTGAAAACGCATCCAAGAGAGCAAAGTTGGACGAATCAGCTGGCCGTGACTCTGTCGATGGGCCAGACCCAACGAGCAGAGAAAAATCAACAGATAAATCTGCAGACGAAGATGATGTTGAGCAAATCGAGGAAGACATCGAGGATCACGAGGAGGACGGGGAAGATGATGCCAACGCACAGGAAGCCGTTCTTAATGCGTCTCAAAGACTTCAACAAGAGCTGAAAGAATTAGAGGGCGACGAAGGTGACGACGACACTGCGCAGGACGAAGATGAGGATGAAGCTGGGGATGAGGACTAAACGTAAGTTCGCTGTATATTAACATGCTCGTATAAAAGTTATTATTGGGCCGTATCTACAAGACCTTGTTGAGACTGTGTGACAAGTAGTCTGTATCCAGGCTCCTCTGGGCTGTCTGCAAAGTTCGAAGGATGTTTTGGAGGCTGTGTGGGCTTGGATGGATGCAGACATTGTCTGTAAAACGGTAGACCGCACTCGAGGCCTATCAATAAATAGATCAACAGCACGATAATTCCGGTGACCAACACAAAAAAGCGAACGTTGGACCACCAGAACTTGCGCTTGATCATCACTGTGCGTCGTCTGAACGCATTGGAGGAGGTATTAAGCTTGTTCGTTTTGTTGATCAGGTTGTTGAGATTCTCCCCCCTGTTCAGGATTTTGTCTATGTTTTCGTTCATCAACTCTCTCAGTTCTTCGAGTTCGTTGGTCGAGACAGACTCATATTTGGCGCTCAGTTGTCTCAACTTTTCCTCCTCGGCATTGATGATCTCCTTGAGTTTGATTTTGAATCCAAAGTTTGCTGCGGAATCGCTTGGATTGTAGTACTCGGTGAGATAAGTTTCCATAAGTTTTTCCACAAGATTGAGTACGAAATTGCTGAGAACTCGATCGTTGCACAGCAGAACAATAGTGACAAGGTCGTTGTTTTTCACAAGCCTTTTGTTGTAGTAGATCTTGAGGTTGACATATTTGTTCTGCCCTGCAGGTCCGGACGATGTCGCAACATTGTTCAGCACAACGTTGCTCGACACTTGATAGCTGTTGACTCTCGAGTCCTGCGTCGAGTTGATCTCTCCCAGGTTTTTTGAAATGAGCTCCGAGTAGTTCAGACTTAGTCGGCTTGTAATATCCACGTTGTCGTATGTGTACAATGTTGTCGAATTGACGCTCAGCGCGGCATATATTATGCTGGTATCCACATCGGGCTGTGACAAACTCATGTTAGGCTCTGTATAACTGTCACCTGCTTGCACTTCAACTTTGGTTTCCGCAACTTTCGGAGCAATACCTAGCCGCGGTCAAGTGTCGCTGCTGTTCCCGTAAATTCCGCTATCGAACAAGTCACTGTAGCAGAGATACACGACAACTATAATCCAAAAACAATTGTGTCAAAAGCAATATATTTAAGTAGGAGAAATATTTTGGTTTTTTAATTCAACGGCTCGCCGGTTCTCTTACACACGTTTTCCCCGATTGTCTCCCCGGATTTTGCATAAGGAAATTTCTTCACATTTTTTTTTTCTACTTACATCAACTTGACTTTTGCCCTGTAATGCAGGTCTGTAAAATCGCTCACGCACACAAAATCAACTTCAGTTCCGCGGAGTTTCGAGTCCACCTTAATAGTGGTGGTCATCTTCTCCAAATTCCCAACTTTCGACGGGGAAATCCGTTTAATAGCATAGATCTCGTCCGTATAGACGTTGCACAGGACTGCAAACCACGTCTCTCTCTGTGGCTTTGAGAACCGCGGAGCATAAACCCTAAAATCTTTGTTCAAAGACCTGTGCTCGTGCACAAGCTCCACATTCAGCTCCGTCTCCTGCTTCTGTGTGAGCTCAAGTTTGCTCACAGGAAGCGTCGATGCAATCTTCACAAAATTGTCTCGCTGACCGCGCTCGACACGCAGCTTGCCGGCCAAATTGTGCAACTCCCTGTTCCCCAGATTCGCAACACTTTCCAATGTGTGCCCAGTGCGCGACTGGCCACGTGTTCTCCAGCTGTGACCGTCTGCATCTGACTCTTCGTCAGTCTCATCTGGCGTGAGTGCCTCTGGCTTCAAACCAGGCAGCGTGTACACAAAGTCGTCATCAAACCAACACGACTGCTTTATACACTGCATCACCCTTACAAACATCAGAACAGTCGAGAGATAACCCAACTCTGAAGTTGCATCGATGTAGGCCTGTAAAATACGCAAACTCTGGTCCAGAACAGAAACCATATCCTGTGAGTAGTCCGCGATTGGCATTTCAATCCTGGAGAAGTACGCCTGTAACAAGAGGTACGCCTTGATATGAGGATCCCAGATGAACTCGGCGCTTTCGAGATCGTCGGCAGGATAACGCATCTGCTGAGACATCTCCATGTTGATCAGTTCCTCTCCGTGTCTTGTCGGTAGCTCGTCGTACTCAGTAGCCTCAGCCAGTAGCCTCAAACACTGTCTGAAAGTTGCATCCGGAGAAATTCCAGATAGCAAGGTTCTAATGGTCTTATGGGACAGATAGTAGTAAGAGGAGACTTGCAAGTAAGGTGTCGGAATAATCTTGTCTCCGTAGGAAATCAGACACTTGGAATCTTTCAAATTCTCAATCGATGTGTCGATAAGCCCACTCAGGTACTTACCGATACCTGCAGAGGTGTTATCCTCAATACCGTAGTAAGTAGGATTGTGGTGCGCTCTTCTGTACAGGAAAGTCCATGTCAAGAAGTCCATTGCGTCCTGTCTGCTCTTGATTGTTCCCGAAGCAATCTCGGCACCAATATGGTTATCTAGCACTTTGTGCAAAGAAGACTCCACAGGGAAACCAACATTCAAAAAGTGCTTGTAAAACACCTTCTTTGACTCCTTCGTGTACACGATAGCCACACCGCTCGTGTCAAACGCAGGTCTTCCCGCTCTACCCATCATTTGAAGGATATCCGTCAGGTCCATATCTCTGTATCCCTCGATTTTGGCATCGAAGAACTGGGTACCCTTGATAATCACTAGATAAGCAGGCAGATTCACACCCCATGCCAATGTGGAGGTGGCCACGAGAATTTGGATCTTGCTCTGCTCAAATAATTTGTGAGAGATCTGTCTATCGCTCTCCACGAGACCAGCATGATGCAATCCAATTCCAAATTGTAGTGACAGCTTCAACGTGTCGTCCTTCACTTTTTTCAAAACTTCTTCTAGCTCATAATCTTCCATCTTCAAGAACCGACGAGGATTCTCCTCCATACCACACATGTGAATAAGGTCCAGCGCCGTCAGTCTCGTCTGTCTTCTGGAAGCAACAAAAATAAGCACGGGCTTTGTAGGTGAATGCTGTTTGATGGCCATGAACGCGGGTTTGTTCATCGTTTTCATCAGTGGACAAAACGCAAGGTTGTCCGGAAACCCATCAATGTACATTTGCAAAGGCACCGGTCTCACACTCTGAGGGAAGTTAAAAAGGCCCTCTTTCACTCCCAACCATCCCGCCATGTCCATAGCATTGGAAACGGCCGTCGACAACCCCAACAGTCTAACTGGTCTTTTAGTTTGCGAAGAAACAAAATTCATTCTGCTGACAATGATCTCCAAAATTGGACCTCTGTCACTAGCAAGCAAATGGATTTCATCCATGATGATCAACGACACGTCTTGAACAAACTTTCTAGTTTGCCAGTTACGAGAGATACCATCAAACTTTTCAGGAGTCGTGATAATGATGTCAGCTGCTTTGACCTCGCGGGCCTCAGGCAACGAGTCACCAGTCATTTCCACCACTTTATGGCTTGAGTTTTTCGATATCCGCTCACGCCAATCGTCGACTCTTTCTCTCACAAGCGCTTTCATTGGAGCAATATAAACCACTTTAGATCCCGGAAAATCTCTGAAAGCATGCCAAATAGCAAGCTCTGCAACCACAGTCTTACCAGAACCTGTTGGAGAACCAACAAAGACGTTCGAATTGGTGTTGTACAGAGTGTGGAACGTCATACTTTGCATCGGATTGAAGTACTTGAATTTTCGGTTGTAGATGTTCTCCACCTCTTTGTCATGTAGCGCAGTTGTTGGTAGCGGCTGCAACCTCAGCAGCTTTGTCTGGATCGTTTCATTGTGCGGTCTAATAAGTTGTTGGAATGACACTGCATGAACAGTCTCAGCGCCAATCCAGCTGTCGCTCACCACTCTCACCACCACTTGAGGCGGCAACGGATCACTCAGTGGGATCATAAAATCCATTTCGTGGTTTCCGTGCATTTGTTTCCTGTTCAAAATGAACTTTTCAAAATGCAGAATCGATGAATTGTCGCTTTCCTCTACCATAATCCAAAACATCTGAGCGTTTCCGTGGTAATCAAAGTTCCACGTAAAGTCGGCTTCCAACTGAACATGCACTCTCATGACATTCGTCGTGATTGGGAAAATCTCAGCATCAAGCAAAAGATATGGGAAGCGGCCAATCAGCTTATAGAGCACATGGCCCATTTTGGAGTTATGAACCAGATCACCAAGTTCAGAAGCATCCATATCTCTGAGCATCTCCATGGAAGGATTTTTTGATTCGATATTTCTGATGATCTGTTGCGGTAGGTCGAATTGGCGGATCGGATGGTTGAATGACCACAGTTGTCTGTCTATGGATTTGCAAATAGAAAGCATGACTCTCGCAAAAGTACCCCATCTTCTATTGATTCCAATCAGGAATAGAGCACGGCAAATACGAGCAGCATTCTGGGCAACATAATTCGAGTCCGAAACTAATGCTGAATCTCTGATTGGCGCCCTCGAAATGTAGGACTGTAACAGAATGTTGGACTTTCCTTGAGAAGTTTCAAGAGCAGACCCAATCTCACAAGCCATCTTCTCGTCTTTCAAAGCTTGCAGCTCCTTGGACTC
The DNA here is from genome assembly GCA_030569375.1 of Ogataea ganodermatis. Taxonomy (NCBI): domain Eukaryota; kingdom Fungi; phylum Ascomycota; class Pichiomycetes; order Pichiales; family Pichiaceae; genus Ogataea; species Ogataea ganodermatis. The sequence continues at coordinate 515,795 of JAJMKV010000007.1, forward strand.
CTCTTCTCTAAATTTGATGTTATCAAACTCCGAACTCATGGCAATAATGCTCAGAACGTCTGCCTCTGTTGCCTTGGGACTCATCATTTGGTTGAAAATCTCAATCGACTCATTAAGAAGATAAAAATCCGAGGCAACACGTCCCAAATCCTTTGAAATGAAGGCACTGGATCTCTCATCAAAGACAATCATCTGCAAAGAATGCAGCTTCCGCGCAGCCGTGATAATCATGTCTCGTCTCTTTTGAACAAGCATCGGATCCTTTAGCAACTCGTTCCAGTCTATGCCATAGGCAAACGGATTCTGCTTCATTCTAACATTCAAATAAGTGTATCCAAGCCACTGAACTCCTTCGTCGACGTTTGTCACAGTTCCCAGCGAGATCTCTGCATTCAAGTTGTCCACCAGCTTCTCCGACAATTTCGACTCGATTGGATGCTGTTGCAACAATAGAGAAATGTAGTGGTCCAGTTTATCGTTGGTGGTGCACAAAATACCAATACCGTGACTTTCAAATTGAGGTCTTCCTGCTCTACCAAAGATTTGAATCACATCGGAAATACCCAGATCAACAAACCCACCAGCTTTGGAGTCGTAAACTTGCGTTCCCTTCACTATAACCACCGCAGCAGGTAAGTTGACACCCCATGCCAACGTAGCAGTACAGCACAGCACTTTGATCGCACCAGCAAGAAACATTTTCTCGGTCAAATTTCTGTCACTTCTCAGCATACCGGCGTGATGCACTCCAAATCCTCCTTGAAAGAGTTCCCTCAAGTCCTTGTTCTTATTTTTGCCCAGCTCTCTCTCGAAGTAACTGTGTCTTTCGCTTTCAGAGCAATCATACAGCCAAGACTCCTCCCTGTCGGCTGCTAGTTTCATGAATGTACGAGCCGTGTTCACGGTATCTTTTCTCGAATGGACAAACACCATGACTTGATGACCTTGTTCCATCATGTATGCAAGCTTGTTGTACGCGACTTGATCAAGCTTTTCTCTTGCCTGCTTTGATCCAGCCTTCGCTTTCACTCCAATCAACTGTTGCTCCAAAGGAACAGGTCTGAAAGATTGATCAAAGTAGAACATACCAACCTGCCTGTTCACACCCAAAAAGTCAGCAACGTCAACAAAGTTTGGCAAAGTGGCTGATAATCCCACCACTCGAATCATGGACTGAGAACTTTCAACCTGCCGCAACGTTCTTGCAACCAGCGTTTCAATAACCGAACCTCTGTCTTCATGCAGAAGATGCACTTCATCAATGATCAAAAGTTTGACTTTTTCAACTAGCTCAGTATCTCCTCCGGACTTTCTTGTGACCACGTCCCACTTCTCTGGAGTCGTGACAATAATCTGAGTGTTCATTATCTCGGCCTTCGTAAGCTGCATATCACCAGTCAATTCCCTGACCTCGATACCAAGCCAGCTGAGCTTCTTGGAGAACTTTTCAACAATTTCAGCGGCAAGAGCTTTCAATGGGGCCACATAAACAACCTTGAACTCCTCATAGTCTATATCGGCCTGTGTTCCGTCGCTTGCAACGGTTTCGGTTAGGTACTGTTTGATAGTATGGAGAATGGTCAGAAGAGCGACATCTGTTTTACCAGCACCTGTCGGTGCACACACAAGCATATTCTCGTTTGTCTCGTACGCAACGGGGTATATCAGAGACTGCATCCGATTGAGCGTTTTGTAGCCTTTGAACGTTCCTTGGCAGATGAAATCCAATGTTTTAACAGGTATGAATGTTTCCGGAAACACAGGTGCTTTCTTTTGTGATTTGGGCACAATCACCTCCTCGTAGTTCTCGTAGGAGTTCCTCTCTGTTCCAGAAGGAAGGGTGTACTTTTTTCCTGTGAAAGAAACCACATTTCCTGCATCGTGTGCTCTATAAACATGGGGGTAGCCGTCTTTCGTCTGTGCCTGTTGCAGCTTCATGTTTTTTGCGTTTCTGGAGTTTTGTAGAACTTGATCTCTGATCTCCTCGTCAGTCATCAATCTTGGGGTTTGCTCTCTTGAACTTGATGTGGTTGTGGGTGTATCTTGCATCTTATCTTGTGCATGGTATTGGTCAATGAACAATTGTTTGTTTTGAATCAAGTTAGAGATAAGATCAAACTCTTCAAATCCAAGAATATCAAACAACGACGACTGAATCCCTTCCTCTGATGATTCAGACTCCAAAATCAATATGATGCTCTCCAACAACTGAGAGGCATGCGACGAATCATCACCGTGAAGTTTGCTTATGCGCTCACAATCTGACTCAAGCTCCTGCAACAACCCAAAACGTGAGCTTGTGTCCGCCGAGTCTGACTCATTAGTCAGATCTTCAGAATCATCAAAATCATCCTCAATCAAGTAATCAAAGTCGCCATTTATGACGTTTTCGAAGGCTTTCAATAAATCGTTAACTTGTTTTGAGACTTCGAGCTTTTTTTCACCATCCCCTAGCTTGGGGAATTTAAAAACCGTATCCTCTCCTTCCAGCTGTATAGTGTCCAATGTCTCTATCATAGGCTGCATTGCCTGCAAATAGGACTTGGTGGAAGATACATTGTACGTCGCCATTGTTCCCGGGCTTCAGTAAGAGCACCTTGGAGAGACTAACGGCGTGACTTATTATAACTCTGTCTCTATTGCAAATTGCTCAAGAAATCCTCCTCAAGTTTAAATAAAGATTGAACTTTTTCTCTTCACAACTTGATCTCCGCGATGAAAAATATTACAAATAATTCAGGAAAAATTAAGTGTCTTGAATACAGGAAATCACTAACAATAAATTCAAAAACAACAAAAAAAGAGTTAAAAAATCACCAGGAATGTAAAAAAAATGCGTAATTCAAAATGTATCATTAGGACCTGTTGAGGAAATGTGATGTATCTCTCCTTTATAACACACACGCACGATAGATCTGTTATAATTCAGCAACGTGTGCATAGGTTAGTATTTTTTGCTTTTGTCTCTCAAAACACAGAGTGAATGATTTCGAATGGAAAATGAAGATGAAAAATGGGGAACGAAACATGGAAATTGGTAACCCCGACACCAATTACAAGTCAAATTGGCCATTCACAAAATCGTCATCAACGTCCATGTCATCATTGTTAGGCTCCTCCTCGTCCTCCTGACTGTCCTCATCAATGACTTCCTCCTCCGGTGGCAGATTTGGATTACCAGGAATCAACGAGCCATAGACAGGTTTGAATGAGTTGCCAATTTTTTTGCCAATGCTTTGATTGTTGAGGTGGTCAAACACCATGGAGTCATCCACATAGGTGAACCCTTTGAAGTTTTCTTGCATGGCAGAAGACAATGGGGTGGTGCCCATGAATAGTTGCTTGTTGATGACAGAAGTAGATGTGTTGGTGAACTCTGGGTCAAAGTTAGAAGTATCAAGCTCGTTTGCAATGTGCGGAATGAACGGCGGTGGAATCTTCTTTTCTCTCAGAAGAAGCCAGTCAATGTCGTTGAAAAACGGATGAGCTCTCAACTCTCTTGCATCATTGATAGCTCCAAGTCTGTGTCTTGGATTTCTGTTCAGAAGACCCTTGACAAATGACCGTCCCTCCGGTGAAAGAATTTCTTTGGGGAATCTCACTTTGCCAAAAGCAATGTTCTTGTACATCTGCTGGGTGTTGTCTGCGTAAAATGGAGACCATCCACAGCACATCTCAAAGATGAGAACACCTAAAGACCAGAAGTCAACCATCTTTGTGTATCCTGACTCGTCAAGAAGAACCTCAGGAGCCAGATATTCGGTGGTACCGCAGAAGGTGTTTGTGGTTCCGTTCGAAGTGAGATTGGCTTTGGAAAGGCCGAAATCACACAGGGCAATGTGTCCATTCGCATCCAGCAAAATGTTCTCAGGCTTGAGATCTCTGTAAACAATATCGTTGTCGTGCAAGTGCTCCAAAGCTAAAACCAACTCCGCGATGTAGAATTTGGCGCGATCTTCGGTGAACCTGCCCTCCTTCTGGAGGTGCCAGAAGAGTTCTCCTCCACTCATGAAGTCTGTGACCAAATATAGATCGACTGGCGTCTGGAAGGAGAACTTCAAGCCCACAATAAAGGCGGACTCAGCACTCGATGTTCTGACGAGGATGTCTCTCTCGCCAATGGTATGGGCAATCTCCTTCTTTCTCACAATCACCTTCTTTGACAGCACCTTCATTGCGTATATTCTACCGGTGTCTTTCTTCTTCACCTGGAAAACCTGACCAAACGTTCCCTTTCCCAGTAGTCTCAGGATCTCAAAATCCTCAGGGCCGTAGTGTCGCTTGCCTGTGTTGGAGTACTCGAGCTTCACTCTTATTCTTCCGGTCACCATCTCTGTGTTAATTCTCGACTTGAGGTCCAACCACTGCTCGCTTCTGGACTCCTGGATAGTCTGTGGTCTGATTCTAACGTGACCAAGGAAGAAGTCCTCCTGAGCCGAGTCATAAATGGAAATGTCCAGCTCTGACTTTGCACCCACCACATCAAAAATAGCCTTGTGATGCCAAACAGGGTTGGACGAGTTGAAGTTGCTTGCTCTGATATTAAGGTTTTGGTGCGACGAGGTTTGAGTTCTCACGAGCGGTCTTCTCTTCTGCGACGCACCGCCCGAACCTCCAGGCTGCTGGATATGTTGCGATGGTGGGTTTGTCTGCTGCTGGTGAGAGTGGTGGTGCTCAAAGCTCTCTGGACCCTGTGTCACAAACTCGGAGCTTTCAAACGTACAAACCACGTACGGCAATGAGCTCTGGGACGTCACGTTCAGACCAAACGCCTCGATAATGCTCACTCTAAGCTTTCCGCGTGGAATTGACGTGTCTGTGTCTGTTCCACTGGCAATTGGTAGTGCGCTTGACAAGTCAGGCTCGAGCTGCTGCTGCGACTGTTGAGACCCTGTTGTGAGCTGAGCAGTCAAGTTGCTGCTCTGTTGCTGCTGTGACGGGTCCAGGCTGCTTATCGACCTGTTGAGTGCATCCTGCTCGCCCTTGATTGTGGTGCCAAACGCAAACGAATTCTCGCTCAAAGCAATGGTGGGAGTGGCTGTGTGTGGCATCATCTCACTTGGGAATGCTGTGTTCGCCCGCACTCCTGTCTGCTGTTGCTGTTGTTGTTGAACAGCCACTGAAACCTCTGTGTTGCTGCTTTCAGAACCGTGGCTCTTTCCCTTGCCAAAGGCGAAAAACGTCTTGGCAAACTCAGACATTGACTTACCTGTCCTTGTCGAGTCCGATGGGGTTTCTAATCTCTATAAAAGCGCTCGCGATCGGTTGTTTCCCGGCCGCACACTTAGCTAAAGCTGTGCGTGTGTGATGCTCGAGAATCTTTTGGGCGTTTTCAGCACCAAACTAACCTCTTTTCCTGTGCCGGTGTCCTATCTGCGCCGTCTTCTGGGTATGTGCTCCGTGGGCAAAGCTCGCTGCGTGAACTTTGTAATCCGGAGATGCCACCCGCTTTAATTCTCACTCTGCGCTACGACACGTGACTCGAGTGTATGAAATGCGTAGCCGGCACTTTTCTGCTCTCTAGCACCGATAATCTTTCGCTTTCTTGCAAAAAGTTGGTATTCAAATTCACTAAATCCAATCTCAGATACCCAGAAAACAAAGCTGCCAATTCCTCCGCGGCCGCTCGCTAGCTTCGTAGTAATTTTTTGTCTGTTTTTCTAGCTGTTTTTTTTATTGTCACATTATTGTACTGCGATATTACTGCTAACAATTTTGCTTTTCTTCTTTTGTTGTTGCAGTTGCACAGCCATGTCCGGAAAAACAGGCCGATCAACCCTACCAGGTGACCTTGGCAAGTACGGCCGGACAGGCGCCGCATACAGAGCGAGCAAAGGAATCCAAGCCAGTCTATGCCGGTCGTTACCGGTCGTACGTGTGACTCAATTATGTACACAATGAGCGCCCAAAACACACGGTCTGCCTCTCCACTATAAAACATCGCACTTGTTCATTGCACTGTTAATGATATAAAATTACATCAATTACCTCAAATTTTCCTCCCAAATATTACTCATGTCTTACTCCTCACAGGCGCATCACATCAACCTCAAGTTCACCACTGGCTGTCCGTTGATCACAGCAATACCCCGCCCGTCAAACCAAATTCCTCCTCCCTGCTGTTGAGACTGCAAAAACCACTCCAAACTTGTCCAAATAACCTCCTCTGGGCCCAAAGTCACCCCATTGAACTTGGAAATACGCAAAACAGACGAAACAGTGGTGTTCTCCCCAGAGTACTGGGCCAAGAATTTATCACTCACAAATTCTCCAAACCCATCTAGCCGGCCTTCCTCGAGTTTCTCAAAGGTGAGTCGCACATTGTCAAGTTCGTGAACATACAGATCACCAGGCAGAACTGGCACGTTCACCGTGCCATTCGCCGCTTTGTCTTGTTTGTTCAGCCACGCCGAGAACGTCTCGCCAATCTTTTCAGGTATAATACGGTAAACTTGGCTAGTCGCCACCTCCTCAAGCGACCCAATGGATGCCTCAAAAAACAGTGTGTCATGCGGCCGCACACAAAAGAGCTCAGAATCACTCCCTGACTCCCCAAAATGTTCATAAAATTCATCCTTCAGCTCCAAATCTGGCTTGCTCAGCTGCGCTGCCGGCCGCCGCAGTGATATCGCATACTTGTAATCATCCTGGTACAACTTCGGGTACCGTAGAATCAGTGAATCTGGCACAAGTCTCTCATCTTGAACTATCTGACAACGGTCCAAGTTCAGGTAATCAGAGCCCAGTCGCAGTCCAAAGGTCTCCAAAGTTGGAACTTTCGGCGGCGTGGAAACAGCGGGTCTCACCAGCTGGTAAGTGTGTGGATCCACGTAGAACTTGGGATGTTCACGATCCTTATATTGACCATTCTCTGGATAGCTGATCCCATAGCGTCTCAATAGTCCTGTGACTTCGTCGGTAGCAGGCACAGGAACCAAGTCGATAGGTCTTGTCTTGCTCTGCTTTAGTTTGTAGAACCTGTAGTCGAGCTCGCCATACTTCTTGGAATCATATCTTGGTACGTCGCCTGTCAACTTTGCAAAAAGTGATGCCCATATCCCCGAGTCTTCCTCACCCGTACGTGCCTCGAGCTCACGTTGTAACTCCGCTAGAACTGGCACTTCAGCAGCGAAATCATAAACTTTCAACTGAGAATCGTACCAAAACGGATGTGCCTCCGTTGAGAATATCGCCGCACCATTGCTGTTGTGGAGAGCGTTATCCTCGTCAAACAGCAAATAAAGATATTTGAGAGATTCACTCAGAACAAAACTCTCCATTCTTTCCTGTCTTGTTCCATCTCTGACGTCAGCAACACCAGCAAACCCACAAGGAGCATAAAACTCGTGTCTATAACTGTGGAGAATTGACTCGCCAACTCTCAAGAAGAACGGATCTTTCGTTGCTCTGTACAAATGATAAGTCGATTCAACAAATTCTGGTCTGAGTGGGAACCACTCGAGACCAATAGAGTTGGTTAATAACACCTTATCAGTCTCCTCGAGAGTCATGCCTTCGATCGGATGACCACTTTTGTATTTTGCTCCTCCCCTCAGAAGAGCCTCAGACCGGATGCCCGAGTAATTCCAGCGCTCAGGAATTATTCCATAGTAGTTCCATAACTTGAAGAAAATCAGGTAGCAATCGACAACGTTGGTCAAATCACCAGCAAGAACTAATAGTCCAGGGAAAAAAGCCCCCAAAGCATCAATCCACTCGGTCACGGAAGTGCCGCCAGTCACGTGGACATTGGTGAACACACCGTTCGCGTTCTGCGAATGGATCAGCAATGCACGGTATGACTCATGCCAGATCTCGTACATGACCTCGTCGTCAAAAAGTACCGAGTATTTGAGTGCGTACTCGTAGAACGAGTCGATCGACGCTCCAATTCCAGTAACTTGGTCAGCGAAGGAGTTTGAGCTTGCATCCACAGACATGGGAAGCAAGTCCAGTGTGGTTCTAGAGGCCCACATGTTGAGGAACGTGTTTCTGCTCACCTCTTCAAAAATTGGATCATTTGTGAGCCTCGAGAGCAGCGAAAATTCCAACACCAGCGAGGTCACGCCCGCCGTACATTGCTCGTGTTGCAACTTTTTTGGAACCTTTCTGGGCCCGTGCCTAAGATTTGTTCTGGGGAATGGAATTCCGGCCTTGTTTTCGAATGCAAGCACTAGTCTTTTGCCCATATCGTACGCAAGTCGCAACAGAAACCCGTCATATCCGGCGATCTGGAACCCACGACGGGCATCTGATGCGTAAAGATGTGCACTCAAAAGTCCACCCAGAACTCTGATGCTGGTCTCAAAAACCTGAACGTTCGAGTCGATGTCAAAATCTGTGTAAGTCTCTCTCACTAGCTGGACGCTCTCTTCAAAGCCTTCGCGGTCTCCGATCACCACAAACGTATCCAAGTTATCGAACAAAGTGAGTGAGAAGTTTCCCATTGCATCGTTTTTCACCGTGTTGGACGAATCCACAAAGTCCCGCTTGTTGGGAGCACACGTGATCGGGTTCACCTCGTCGAAAGGAAATCCGTAGGCAAGATAGCTGTCCCAAGCGTGATAGAACAGATTCCTCGTCTCATTACGTAGCACGCCCAAGTGTCGGCTCGTAAATGTCGATTGAAAGAGCTCCTCGTCTGTATATAGGCTGTGGTTGTATCTGTCCTGTCGGGGCTGCGTGAGGCAGGAAACTACCCCTACCAGAAAAGCTGTAATACCGATGTTGAGCATCACTAATATCCCACAAGAGATTGATTGAGGGAATTTTTAAGCAACAGACAAATCTCAATGTAACTTCAGATACTGTCGTCTAGTGCTCGGTTGATGATCCACAATTCTTCTCTCTCTCGGTCTTTCGAGTCCTCTAAATCAGCTATGAATAAAAAAGCTTGGTTCACATCAACTACAAAATTTCTTGCATTTCTCGCGTTTCCGACGCGTCGAATTTTGACATCCGCGTCGCTGCATCATTAGATTTATGAGTCAGTCCTACAACTAGCTATAAATACGCCCATTTCTCCCCCCCTCAGTCCTCAAAATTCGTCACTGTAATCTTGATCCGCTTGTTAGGATCAATCTCGTCCCCCAACATCTGTCTTTTGAGTTCTGCACGTAAAATCCTGTCTTTCTCTGCGTTCGCTTGCGTTAGCTGCCTGATTTTAGTCTGCAATACCCTCATCTCCTCATCCTTTCCGGCTATCACGCCCCGCAGCGTTGATATAATAGCTCCCCTATCCTCCAGCTTATATTCTTTGTCAATCTCGGCGTGCAGATTTTTTAATCGATCTAGTTCATTGTTCACACCCACGAATTTTTGTGACACTAGCTCGTAAGACTGCTCTAAAAGCTTTCTCTTCTGCTCCACAAAAATCACCGTCTTTTTCAACTGTTCATTTTTTGCCACAATCAGACTCGTCACCCTTAATTCCTTCTCTGCCTCGGCCAAAGCTTCTTCAAGGTTAGCCACTTTCTTCTGGTATGACTCGATCACTTTTGTTGACTCAGATATCTGTACCTTATAATGTTCGTCCATGTCGTGTATAGTCTTTTTGCTCAAACGTACTTTGCGCTCCAGATCTTTCACACTGCGTTGCAACTCTTTCACCTTTTTTGTTTCAGACTTCAAAGCTCTAGTCTCCACATAGTCTTCGTCATCGGCGACTTCATCTGTGCTCTGACTCACTGCATCGAAGTCTGCAACTGGATTGACAGCAGCACGTCGCACTAATCGCTGTATCGTCTCATGTGCAGCTTCAAGTTCCTCAAAAATCACTTCTCTTTCTTGGATCAACTGATCATTTTCATTTGCTAACTCCGATAGTTTCGTCGAGAGCTCGTTCCTCGACTTCTCCGTCTGCACCTCGTACTGTTGTTTAATCTCATCTGGATCTGTAGTTCCGTCACTTTCGAATTTCTCCTGCTTAAATCGCTCAAGTTCTTGCTTCAAAAGATGATTTTCATTTTTTAAAATACCCAACTCGCTCTCAATCTCATTGATATGGGTATTTTTCTGATCTAAATGTTCTTGTATGGACTTGAAGTATTTTTTTACTTCTTCAGAGTCATCACATCCATCCCATTCCAACTCACCCGTGTCTTTTTGTGGCATCACTGCAGACTGTTGTTTCACTTTTGTAACAAAATGCCCACTCTCAGGAGTCTGCTTCTTCTTGGGTGGACACACGCTTTCAAATCTTTACACATGCGGGTGGGACGGGACCAAAAATTTTTAGAAAAATCAATTCTTGATGTAGAGATGCTAATCTCAAGTCACGCTTTGCTATCACGTGACTAAATAATTGCTTGAGCTCTCCAGACCGTTAGACTATCGTTAGAGTAGCTTTGTCCCAAGATTTGATCGAACAGTCTGATTTCCAACAGTATCTGGATAACACTTTGTTCAGGGATGGTTCAATGATTAGCAAATCCCCGTGTGCTATTTATTTATACTTGATCCAATGCTTTCCAGATTGGAGAGGAGGTGGAACATACGGAAAATCAGGACAATAGTTATAGTGTTGCAGGGATTCTCCATTTCTGATAACCTGATGATACTCAATGCCTCTCCTTCATTCAAATTTTTTCGGTCTACTCTGTTCTCGATGAATTGTTCATTGCCAAGAGTAACAGCAACATAGATGGTTTGAATAACTTTCTTAATCACGTCGGCTCAGCCTTTTTTGTTCCGAAAATAAGTTTTAATCAACAATCATGGAACAACATTGTTCCGAGTATAGAGATATCCCGAAGTAATTCTGTTTTGGACCGTCCGATTCGACCTGCTTTACGACAACTATTGTTATTGGTTTACGTCTGCTCAAAATGCCGTTCCAAAAAAGCTGTAATAACAGTCTCAACGCCGTTGTCAGTGCGGATTAATCGATCGAAATCCATAATCAGGTAATTTTTGTGGATCTGCACAGTGAACAACACTGAACAACTCCATGCGTTTGAAGCACCCGACGGGGTACATCCAAAAACAACCCTACACCGGCAATGACGTAGCGCGCAGATGCATAATAAACGTTAAATGATTTCATTACCTGCCGGTTGGTCAGGTTTGTGTCGTATGTCAGTGACTATATAGAGTGAAACACTAGGTCAGCACAACAGCACCATCAGTGAGTCAAATTCACAGGCTTTCCGGCCTCCCACTCCTTCAATGCGTTTTTGATATTGTACCAGTACTTCAGCTTCACAGTTTCAAGAGCAATTTTGTCATAGCTCTCTTGTTTGTAAAGCCCCGATAGGACTTCAATTGAGTGCTCGATACGAGAATTGTTTTCTTTCTCCAACTTCTCAAGGTCCTCCTCACTTTGAATGTCCTCCAAATCCTCATGTATGTCGAGAATCTGCAGTAGCAAATTCTGGTCCTGGAATTGAAATCGTTTGTTCACGTCGTCTTTCGATAAATCAATCTGTGCATTTTTTTGTAACAGGTACTGTGAGCGAGTTAATGGATTTGATAATGTTGAGTAGGCCTTGTTAATAAGCGAGGACAATTCTCCTGGCTCGGAGCTCGCATCCGCCTGCGCAGAAAGGGAACTGAGATCTGGATGATTTGCACTCTGCAGCAATCTGTATTCTTTTCTCAGCCTCTTGAGATCCACGTTGAAATCAGCTTTGGGAGGTGACCCATCGGGAAACGTCTGCGGAAACAGCTTATAATAGTCTGTCGTCCTAAGGGACGAGTTGAGCCGTAAAGCCAAGGCGACAGGCTTCCAGGATATTCTCTGTGCTAGTGGTCGAAGCATTGCCATTGGGTTCAGGTATTCACAGTAATTCTCAAGATACTGCTTGAATCTGTATTCTTTGCTATCACGGTCGCTCCTCAGCGAATTGAGTTTAAGTTTTTTTTTCTACTTTTTTATTTATGAAGAAAAAAATCGATAGCTGTCTTGGTTATTTATTATATACACTGCTTCTATCAGACTAAACAAGCACACAAATTTAGCTTGCTAGCACTTCCGAGATATACGAACAAACAAACAAAATGGCAGGCTTTGGAAGACATTGTAAGTGGCACGACTGAATATCATCTGTTTTTCTGTTACTAACACCAATTCCACAGTGCTTCACAAGGATAGAGAGGTGGAGAAGTTCGGCTACTTCAGAGAGAATCTCGCCAATTATTACAAGTTCAACTTGAAGTCCACTTCTATTGCTGTTCTGTACCTGGTCGCAATTCCTGTGTCTCTCATTTACGTCGGCTACAAGTATCAAAACTTGAACTTGGTCGCCAGCAGAAGAGATAAGCCGGTCTATAACAACGAGTTTGTTCCTAGAACTTGAACTCAAACACACAGACCACATCAAACTTGGCTGCCTATTTATTACTTATTTATTATATTTATTATTACTCTTTATTATATTACTACAAATTGGTGTCTCTATCGAAGCTTCATTCGCTTTGCAGCACGGACACGCAACTCTTCGTTGTCCTCTAAAATTACCTCACTATCCTCTTCCTCATCGTAGTCATTGTCTTCCAAATCGATGACCTCGAGGTCGCTGGTGTCAGACCGGTCATAGCCATTGGAATCTGTATCGGAAATTTCCTTTTCTCTCGGTGACTCTTGACTTTTATCTGATTGTTCCTCCTGTTCCCCATATTCTCGCCTGCCTCCCTTCTTCACTCCACCTGGTCCATCCTCTTCATCTCCGCCCTGTCGATCGTCCGCGTCATTGTAATCTCTTTCGTCTCCCCCATCATGTCCATCTGCATCCTCCGAACCTTTATCTTCCAGTGCACTCTCCTCTTCCTCCCACAAGCCGATGAGAGTTTTGAGGTCCGCCTCTTTGATTGTATCAAACAGTTCTTCGTCTCCGTTGTTCAAAAAAAGTTCTGCTGGTCTGGAATCATCCAGGTACTGGTCTCCGTTACCATTCTCGCCCACAATCTTGAGATTGTTGAGAATGTTGCAGATGACCGGAAGTTGAGCAGGCCAGGTCGTGGAAGCAAAAAACTTGATCGATGACGCGATCAAGGTCTCCAAGTGCAGAACGTGGTAACTGTTGAGGACTTTCTTGTCTGATTTCACCTTGTGGCTGGGTAGCTTGAACCTTATGCTGTCAATTTTCAAGCTTATCCGCAAATCCAACAGCTTTGAAAGCTTCTTGAGAAATGCTATACACTCCGGAGTGTCCAGACCATCAAAATTCATCTCTTTTGGCCGTCTGAACGACAGAAACCAATACTTGAGAAAGTTACCCACAGATGTATAGCTTGAACTGTCCAATGGAACCATAAAGTTGTATAACGTCGCATAGTCCTGCAGATGCATGACGTACCGAAACTTACACTCCTCCCATCTGAGCTTGTGTTTAACTGCGAACCCAGCTCCCGACGCCTCGTCGTCAAAATCAAGGATCTGGAAACTAATGAGATCAAAGGGCTTGGCACATTTTATGGCGGTCAACATTAGGTTGATTTGGTCTTTGTGGTAATTGAACAATAAATCACCAAGCTCAGGTATTGAATCCGCGTCTTTAATCTGATACTCTCCTTCTTTTTTCAAAAACTTGCACAAAAATGTGAAACTGTGCTCAAATCCAAGTATAAGTTGAAAATCCTCCAGCCTGCTGTAGCCATTTTCATCTTCCTCATCCACTTCATTCTCATCGGTTTTCTCTTGTTCATTGCAAAGTGAGTTGTAGATTCCTTTGCAAATTGACTGCAAACTTTCAGTATTTTCAGCTTTGACATCTCCAACAAGTCCAATTTCCGTATAACTGTAAACTTGGAAACTATTAATGACCTTCCTTATTCTTTCCCTTACAATCTCCAGTATCTTTCCGTTGTGTTCGAGATCACGAGCATGCGGCGCAACATTTTTTAAAAGCCTCAACTGTCGAACGTACTCGTGTAGTGAAAACCGGTTAGTCAACACTAAATCGATCTCAAGGGGAGTCAATACAATGGGCTCGGATCCCCCTTTGCTAAAGTTCAATGGCTCGTATTCTTTTGATATACTAATGGACAACTTTCTTGCTTGGTCTTTTTCTTTAAAAAGTGATAAGTAGAACAAGTCTTGCGATTGAAGTATATGATTGTGGACCTTCACTTTGACGTTCTCATCGACTATTATACGTGAAGTCATCGTGATCGAATCCCGCCACCAACTTCAATACTGTCGTGTGATCAGTTTGTTTGCACAATGCACCTTTTGTTGTTATTTCAATCAAATCATATCAAAAAAAATTACCCAGTAGTCAAGGTGCGAAAAATAAAGAGAACGAAAAAGACAAGAACGCGGGGATGAGTTGGAGCCAGAAACGCCATGGAACTTGAGTTTACGCAATATTCGAATGATTAATTTTATCGTTAAAGAGAAAAAGTACAGAAAGAATGCAAACTAATAATTTACAGACCAACTTCACAGAACCGGATCCATTATATTCTTTCCTTCGCTTGTTATCTTTTTGGCCCATTGTCTGGCCAAAATCGAAACCTTCATGAACTTTCTGGAAGCATACTTCTTGAAAAACTCCTCATGAATGATAGGGCTGATCAGATAATCTATTATCATCTCGCTCACCTCTTTCAAATCGGATTCTTTGTATCCTCCACTGTAATGAATCAAATTACCACTCCATTCGAACTTTGCAAGCATCTTTCTGGCAATGTACATAGCTGCTGCTGAACATAGCGAAGGGAGGTAACCAATGAACTTGTGATCAATCACAGATATCTCCAATAAATACTTTCCAATCGTTCTCGACTGAACATCGTAGTCATCTGCCTTGGAAATCCTTCTCAGGAAATTCATTGGATTTGGGTAGCTCATGTTGAAGTTGAGAATCTCCAAAATAAACTTCTCAGCGTTCAAAATTTCCTCCTCGGTGAATCCCCCGTCTGTGACGTAAGCGTAGTTTTTGACAGATGGAGAGTAAACTTCTTCGTATTTCGCAGCAATGAACAGAGATCCCGTTGCCAACAGCTGTAATCTGTCAACCTGAACAGATTCTTTAGACATGAATCTGTCCATGATGTTGATCGCTAGATAAAGGGTTTCTGGCAGTAATCTGAACTTGAGATGCACTTCCACCATCCAGTCAACAAGAATCGATCTCATCTTGGGTCTAAGGTTCCTTTGCCAGTGTAAATAGTTCGGATCTGGCAACGTCTTGATCTCTAATTCATGGAGATACTCGAAAATATCGTTCACATATTCGCTCACCATCAGAGGGTCATCGGCATCATCTGCGTCGAGGTCGTCCCAAGTGTACTCTTGGTCAACCTTGGCCTTTTTCACATCCTGGTTCGCTTGTTCGAGCAAATCGGAACTCGAATCTGCTGCCTGCCTCTTCAAAGACATTCTTCTGTTTTCTTCAGCTTTAGGCTCGTCAGCCAGTTGTTGCTGTTCCATCAGCACACCATTGTTGCCAGACTCGTGTCGCTCTTCGCACTGCGCTTCGTGGTCCGACTTGATTTTGATGGCACGGTTTTGGTGACCCATCACCTGAGACGACTTGGATGCGAGGTTTTGTTGCTGTTGCGAAGACGAATGCGTGTGAGGCAAACTCAGTCTTTGCTTCGCAACAATAAGAGAAGACCCCGTGTCCACAGCCGCCATATTATTGTTGAGATCTGTTAATGCAGACCTCGCCCGGGTCAGTGACTGTCTGCTCCTGGTGAAGGATTCTGGTTGCTCCGTCTTCATCGCTCTAGCCTCGCTTATTTGAGGCATATTTTCCTCATCCATCTGCATCTGGGAAGGTTCCTGTTTCTGTGTTAATACGTTTGCTTCGTTAGCTCTCCCGCCCACTGAATCTGTACTTACTCTCGACATGATTGTGTATCTATACGCTTTCTCAACGCGCTAATCGACGTATCATACAAGTTTGCTTGGTGAGTGTTGAGTGGTTAAGTCACTGTGTGCGCCGGGTATCTCCTGTGACTTGAGTGGTTCAGCTTCGCTAATTCCTAAGCCAAATCCAGTTGCGCCAAGTTTTGTGTTGGTTTTTTTTTGTCTCTCCCCGTCTCTTGTAAAGTAGGTGGAGAAGAAAAAAACACGGATATCCTAAGCTTTCCTTGTAGTAAAAATCTCGCTGTTTTGGCTCCGGTTTTGAGGTTTTCGCTTTGCCGTTGCTTACTGCTTGATTTCACTCAATAACTTTGCTGAATCTAATGAAAACTTGTGTTCTTTTTTTGGCTTTTTGACTTGCCATGAATGAAACTTCTTGTACGCTTGTTTTCTTTCCTCAAGTTTGGTTTTTCTGAAAACGGAATTTGTTTCAAGAACCGTGATTCTGCCAGTTCTCCAAATACAGCAAAACATAAACACGGCGATGTTAAGGGGGACAAAAAAAATTTAACCCTTTTGGCGAATGCACGACGCGTATCGAGCTCGCATTTTTAAAAATTATGTAATCAACAAATGATACATGCATACATGTTGTAACTGGCTCGTTTCACACATCGAGTCAACTACCTGTCCCAGCCCATTCGGCGGTCGTAATCCTCAACTTCCTTTTGGTCCAAAACATCGCATTCGTTCCACTTAATATTCAGCCCAGTGAAGTACGTGCGATTGAAAATCTCTGTGCAGTTAATTCTTCCTATTGGTCCGAAAATAGTGGTTGGATTCGTTCCAGCTTGGCGTCTTAATTGCTGTTTGATGTTCGCTGCATTTCCCCATTCCGCAAGCTGTCTAGAAGGCTCCTCATCTTCGTTGTCAGAGCTGATCTCAGGCAAGTCATGTGGGTCCAGAATGGTCGCGTGAGTAGCACCTGTAGACTCATTCTTCCGAACGGTCGAAGAAGAGAAATTAATCACTTTCGCCTGCGCACTGGTCCCAGCGTTCCTGTTCAGTTTAGGGTGATTCACCGCAATCTGCCGCAACTTCGTCTCGCTGCGTCCCTTTTTGTTTTGTAGCAAGCTCTCAGACATCTTGCGTTTCTCCAATTTTTTGCTCAAATCAATCAATGGTCTAGATTCAGGCGAAGTCATAGTGTGAGGAGCTTTGGTTGAAAAATTGTTGTTGCTGGGACGGAGAGTCTGCTCGGTTAACGGTAAACGCGACTGCTGCTTCATCTGACTTAGTTTGGAGTCTCGTATTATTTTTCCGACAGAACTTAGCTTGGCCTCCACTGTGGGTTTCGTAACTTTGGATCCTGTCAATGGCTTTCTCGGAGAAACGTTCTCTTTACTTGTACCATCCTCGCGTTTACCCAAAACAACAGATTTCAACAGATTCGATCGCTGAAGTGAATCGTCCAGCCTCAATCTGGTTGGGCTCTTGTTGGCAGGAGCTTTCGTAGGTGAGGCACTCGAACTCTCTGCCTGCGGCGACTTCCTGATCCGCTTGGTACTGGATTCCGTCGGGACCATGAGTCGCGTCAATAGATCAGTTCTATCTGCTGGCTTCTTGCTAGGCGATTTGTCCAGGTGCTCATACCGACCATACTCAGAGCGCTGTTGTAGCTCCGGAATCTGTCCAGTAGCAGGGGAAGATTTGAGACTTTGCGAAAATAGAGATCTGTTGAGCTTTATGGTTGGTTCACTGCTTCCAGTGTTGGTGGGAGAGCCCGCATCCAAGGGCGGTAGTCCTAACTGATATGATCCTTTTTTCAAAATAGCATTTCCAGACTCATAATCCTTGAATGGAGAAATCTCATCTTTTTGATGCTCCTTTATTATCCTATGGGTTGGCAAATTTTGCCTCGAGTCACTTCTGTATCGGGGTGGTTGTCCTCCAGTTTTGAGTGGGGAGCGATAAGCTTCCATGTTCCGTGATGTGGTTTTGGCGTGCGTAGATTTTCTCATCGACTTCTTCTTGTTCGATTTCACGGTTAATGGCTCTCTTGAAGGCAACTCTGCAAATTTGATCGGTGATCTGCTAGCCGTGGGTGTAGTGCTGTTATTGATATTGGGCAGTCTCGTGGAGTTGTCTGTTTTCAACGGGATTCTGATCTGAGCTAGTTCAATCTTCTCCAGCTTGCCGATCTGGAAACTGATGTCATTATCGATATCGCTCAACATCAGATCACCGCCGTCTTCTTCCAGCAATGCAGACATGTCTCTGTGATCTTGTTTATCGATTTTGACATCCTCTAGTAAGGCCTTGTCTGTTGTGGCTGTCGCTGTGGTTTCTTGAAAGTCAGCTGGGTGTGACTCTTGTTCGTAGGCATCAGGCAAAAGACTGTGCTTCTCAACCATTTGGTCATGTACCACCAGCCTGCTGCTTTCTGTCGGATGCACGTCTAAATTCGGTGATGACGGTACACTTTGCTGCTGTCTAGCTTCATAAGGCGCTGCTGTTTCATGCTGAACCTCGGTGGCACCTTCATTATAGAGCATACTTTTTATGGCGAACGACTTTCTGATGTTTTTGCTGATAAAATCAAACGAAATGTCAACGTCCTCTGTTTCTTCCTTTTCTGGGCCCGCGTTTGGAGCAGCCTTTTCAACGGGCTTCTCTTTGCTGTTCTCCTCAGTTGCGCTGTCTGTATACTCCAGTAACCTGGTATGTGTCTTTGCTGGTTCAGATGCAGATTTGTCTTCTTGCTGTGGTTTATCGCTGACAACTCTCGAGTATGTATTCTCCGTGACGATTGAGGTAGTATTTCTCATAAGCTCGATCTCTCTTGAATGAAGCCTTCTGGTCGGAGACCTCTCTCTGTCTCTGTACTTCCCAGGCGATCGCAGAAGCAAAAGGTGGTCTTCATCAGGTACCAACTCATCAGTTTTTGTTTCCAATATCTTTGGATCGGCCTCTTGTTGCTGTCGTGCCTCCTCCATAACAAATCCGCCTTCCTCATCGTCATCCAAGAGGGAGAGCTCAGACACATCATTGCACGTCAGAACCTCATCCATCACTTCATTGAGCCATTCATTGTGTCCCATCATTGCCAGACCAAGCTGCTCAACACTTGACTCAATCAATTTTCCTTCCACATAAACTTCGTTTGCAAACCATTTGGAGAATCCAGGAACCGATTCTGTAGAAACCTTTTCAGAATCGGTTCCTTTTTGCTTCTTCGATGAAGCACCTGCTTTGAGTCCCCACATGTACGCAGTGGTTCTCAACCAGATGATTGCTCAGCTAAGCGTGTTACAGCAAAAGAAAATGTTTTGTTCGAAGAGGGTTGGTGAAACAAAACACAGTGGTTTAACTGTCATCAATTCGTGTTGTTTTTGTTTTGCTTGCCTCTCAGGAAAAAACATCACCTAGGCCGCGTGATGCGTCTCACGTGAAGCGACGATTCAAATCAAAAAAAAATTCTATTTTTTTTTTTTTTTTTTTTTTTTTCACTTAGAACAAAGGAAACATTACTATACATCTCATTCCCACTATTTCAGTCACTCGCCGAAGGATCACTCTCACTTAGGCACCCCTGTTATCAACCAAAATGCCGCCAAACAACAAGGCCAAATATTCGGCTACTGTTGACTCGGAAGTGGTCGAGCATCTATCTGAAATTTTACGGGAATTAGACAACGGGAACAAGACTTTCGAAACCACAGATCTTACAAAGATCATTCGTTTCCTTGAAAAACCCCTCAACATCTCTTCATTGGTTCAAGTGTTTTCATATTGCGCAACAGTCAATGATCATTCAGGGTTATCAGATGTCGCCACGAAGCTCACAAGACTGGTTCGCTTTCTGAACAAACAGCCATCATTGCACCAATATTCCAACACTCTGATACAGGAGCTCATATCACCTTTCAATATTAAGGTTTTCTATAGATGTCTCAACAATTCGAGACCCAGTATTACAAATCCGGCTCTGAGACTCTTGAGCTCCATTGTCACGTTCAAAAATGGAGCTCAGGTAGATGCATTGGTTGAGAGTTTTGACATGACTCTCAAGGTCTTGCCTCAGCTGATGGTTCCATCAAAAACCGAACTTGACGATCCCGCTAGATGCAAAACCAGAAACTCCATAAGATTCAACTTCGTTCAGTTCTGGATTGACTTGTGTCGTTATTCGAGTCCTCTGACAAGAAAAGACATATTGCTCAACAACAGAAAGATTGTGACAAACTGGTTCAGGTATGTTTCCACCCACGATTCTTTTGAGCTCTTGGAGTCGACCATTGCGTTCATTGATGAAAAAGTGATCATGGAGGACTCATACAAGAAAATGACAAAGTGTCAAATAATAGGTGACTTGGTTTTAAAGAGATTGGTTGAACTCTATCATCTGACCGACATCAGGGCTTCGCTGCATAATTTGCTTCTCAAGATTGACACAGACTATGAAAACGGATTGGTTTTCGCCGACGACAAATTGTCCTGGTTGACTAGTCACCTCGATGGGAACTCAGCAAACGGTGTGCCAGTCGTTGTCGGTGGACAAACATTCAGAATTCACAATAAGTTGATCTATAATTTGCTCACCAACTTGAAGCCATGGGCAGACTCAAAACAGCTGGAGCTGGTGGTTTCAACTTTGAAGGCTGTTCCTGAACTTGTTCCTTGCTACAACCACTACTACTTCCACAGCGTTGGGGCTCATGATCCTAAGTTGACTTCTCTTTATGTCGGTGAAAGTCTCTTTCTCACGGAACTGACACGACTACCTATTCCGGATACCGTGGAAAGATACATCAAGACCCAAGCAAAAACTCAGGAATTGGCCCCGATTTACAAGTCCAGCAATTTGCTATCTGCCACTGCACTCGTTGAGCTGATTTGCTCTGTCTCTTTGAAGCGTTCGTCATTTTCCAAGTCGTTCACTACAGATTGCCAGTTGATTCGACACATTGGCTCGCAGCTGCTTGTTTCAGTGTTACAAAAACTGCAACAGGTTTTGAAGTTGCTGTCGTTCAATGATAACACTCTCTTCAACGAAACTAGAAACGAATTACTGGAAATAATGCTCAACCAAAGACTTCCAGATGCAAGTGTGGTTGTTGGAGCTTTGAATGAGTGCTACAAAAAGACCCCTGATAACAAACTGCTACTGATCAATTACCTGAACATTTGTGAATTGTATGGTTCGGTTCTTTCTCAACACACAACTGTTGTGCTCCCTATTTTGAATCTGGGTCAGCAATCTGACGACTTCAAAAGTGTTGATCTCGTCATCCTCGATTTGTACTTGCAAGTCAATGCTGACTCTCAACAGAACAAATGGTGGAATGTGTCTAGTGGTTCCAAAAACTCCCTGTTTACGATGATCCTGCGACTACCTTACCGGTTGAAGTTGAGGAACTTTGACACTGAGAGGATCTCCGGCAAGGTTGTTGCTGTTATTTCCAGACTCATAGACAACAATCTCACGTTCAACAATTTCAAGTCGACTGATAACGTCATAGTGAACTCGCAAGCCTATGCTTTGGTGTATGCGCTGAACCAGTATTCAGAGCGCTATGGCAGCGAGGAAGATATTGATGTCGTTTGCAGAATACTTGACGAGTCTATTTCGAGATCAGTTAAGTCTCCGTACAAATTCATTGATGCTGAGCGACAGATCGTTGGAAACGGAGCGCTGCTGAGTTCATTCTACGTCACTGTTGTTGAACAGTCAACTTTCGCCAAAAAGGAAGATTCCGATAAGGTTTGGTTCTGGCTTTCGTTGCTCAGTAGATACCTCTACTTGATTGGCGAGCCTGCAGAGTCGATGCAGAAGGTGGTCGACAAGTACTGGCCTTCGCAGTCTGTGATCGAGTCTCTTGAAGATTATGAAAATAGTCTCACGAAGTTCTACCGTTCTGTATACTCAGAATCGACGGACTCGAAGCTACTCCCATTCACGGAGTACGTGCTCAACTCGCCACTGA
This sequence comes from Ogataea ganodermatis, assembly GCA_030569375.1. Lineage (NCBI taxonomy): Eukaryota > Fungi > Ascomycota > Pichiomycetes > Pichiales > Pichiaceae > Ogataea > Ogataea ganodermatis. Next base: position 537,533 of record JAJMKV010000007.1, read on the forward strand.
AACAGCTCAGAACTGGTATCAATGATCGTTTTCCTATGTCTGACATGGACCTTGTTGCGCTTGTGAAACGGTGTTCTTTCATCACTAGAGACAACGCCATCAAACTTGGGGACATTGAAGAACTCCTGGTGGAAATCATGTCCAAAATTGGCAATTATTTCATCCAAAAGATGAAGACGTCAAAGGGAGATGTGTCGATCAACAATCTGTCTTTGATCAGTAAGAAGTACTGGCAAGACCTTTACCTCGGTGTTGAAGACCTTTCTGGCAGAGAGTCGGTTTCGTTTGCCAAAAAATGTTTCGTTTCTGGACTTTTAAACGAAATCTTCCACAGTTTGTCGGTGCTCAAGAACGAAGAGGGAGAAACTTCTGATGAGTGGTTTGAAGATTACTCCTTGCAAGTGTCCATTTTGTTGGAGTCAAAGGAGTCATCTGCAGAGGCACAAAAAGTGCTTTATGAGTCTTTATGGGCTTTGGATGATAGTTCAATTGTGAAACATTTGACAGGCGCTGATGCCTCTTCAGAGGCTCTGATCCGCAGAGGTGCCATGAACCTAATTGTCTCGCGAGGCCTCAAACTGGAGCCTGCAACTTTGCTGGAGTTGGCTGAGACCATTACCCAAGAAGATGAGGACAGATTCAAGCTACTTTGTGGGAACGCTGTTTTCAAACTCGAGCACGCTGAGAAGTTGTTGCACAAAGCTGTTGATGAGGCAGCTACTCAATTATATGGATCGCTATCGTCAATTGTCTCTCGTCAGCCTGGGTTGATTGCTCCTCTGGCTGCTTATGTGCTGCCTCGATATCAGGAAGTGACATCTTCTTCTGGTGGTCTCGATTTTGTCGTTCATCTTTCTGCTGAAGGTGCTTCCTCTGAGCTGTTACAGCTGATCCACCAAACATCGATTAATGGTCTGAGGGCCGTTATTGAGTCTGGCAGTGTCGCAGGTGTTCCAGTCAGATCTTATCTCAAGTCCCTAGCCACGGCCTCGGAGCAGAACGACTTCGAAATCAAAGACTTGCTCGAAGTTGAGAGCTTCAAGAATAGAGCTGATCTGATTTTTTCCACAGAGTTTGTCGATCTTCTTTCCTCCGCCCAGCACGACTTGTCGGCCCTGAGATCCTGGTGGCACAGAGGAACTTTGTACATCACCAAGGTTTTTGCGGAACACGAAGTGTTGCCCAACGGTTTCGTTGAGTTCCTGAAAGCTTTGAATAAAGTGATTTTCAAGACTTCTGTGTGGAGCATTGTTCCATCGTCTCTGCTAAACTCACAACTTGAGGTGATATTCTCCAAAAAATGGGTCAAAAATGAAAGCGTTCTGGAGTATGTTTCGTGGCTACTGAGTACTGGGTCGAAACAGAATGTGGCATCCGTCAGACACATCCAGATTCTGTTGAACAACGAATTAAACGTTCTGAACGAGTTTCCTAAAGCGCCGCTGCTCAAAGTTCGTTTCTACTCTGCTTTAGTTTTATTTTACCTTTTCAGGTTCGACTCCAAGAAAACTTACAGCATCGAGACCCAGTCCAAGATTCTCAAGTTTTACACTGGCTCCATCAGAGCAGACGATTTGGTCTTGAAACGTCTCCTACTTGTCCACGAGAGTGTTCTCAACAAAAGCTGGATTCACTCAGTCACGGATTGGGACCTCGTTGAAGATGAAATCAGCAGCTCGTACACTTCGGATTCAAGACTGATCAAGAACACAGCTGCTTCTTCGGCTGGGTTGACTGTAAGTTTGTCCAAGAGATTCCTCAAAAACACGATTGACAACTACTATGCGTCTACCGAGGCGGCAGTGCTGCCAGAGTTACCGAACAATAATGGTCAAGCAGCCACTAAGTGGGAAGATTTCTTTTCTCACAATAGTATTGTCATTAGCAAAGACACGTACAGCTATTCCAACACGGTTTACGATTTGGAGTTTTTACTTCTTTTGATCATCAACAATGAAGAGCTTTTCAAGCTTCACAACGGAGAGATTACGGCTGACGTGAAAAAACTTGTGGAATCAAATTTGCTGCAGCTGACAGTGATGGGTCTTTCTGCTATCGGGAATGACACAAAACAAGTTTCCAGAAAGATCCTGTACTGTTGTTTGGACACTCTGGACCGCGAGTTGAAAGAGATTGCGTCTTTGAAAGAGTCTAAAGACCAGCCTCCTGCATCAAGTATCCACCTGTTCTCGTACAAAGACAGATTGAGTTTCAAGCTATACATCGCTAATTTGCTCAATACTTTGGAAACCACCGAAGAATCTATTTCGCCGTTGGTTTTGATATTCATGTCTCATCTGATCCCGATTGTGAATAATCCAGGACATTTGTTGTACGAGAAATCTTATAGATATCTGTTGGGCGGATCCAAGTTCAGAGTTTGGGAACTTCCACTTTTCAAGGCGATTTGCTCAAACTTCACAACAGACCCTCATCTCAACAAGTCCGGATCCGCTCCCTCGTTGAACGAGGATCACTACAAAGAACTGACCTGGTTCCTTGTTACTCTGCGCAAGTCCATAAAGCACTCTTCAGATCTGAAAATCATCAACAAAAACCACATCATTGAATACTTATTCACTCTCACAGCTTCTCCGTTCCTCAACTTAAAACTTCAGTCAGAAATCGTGGGAACTTTGTTGGAGATATCCGAGCTTCCAAATGGAGCTGACATGTTGATCAGATCTTGCGGTTTGCTAGGCTACCTGGAACTTCAGAAGTCTAAGCTTGATAAGATGGCTTCCATTGCCAAATCTGGAAAAGATAAACTTGTTTCGGATCTGACTCTTTTGAACTTGCAGAGGCTCGCGGCAAAGGCAGAAGTTGCAGCCGACTTACAGGGTCACGACAAGCGTGCAAGAGAGTGGTGTGATAATGATTTGGACAGAAGCGTCAAGAGAGTCTTCATGCCTTAGAATACACAATTAAAAATAGTCTAAAAATACGATTTATAGAATTTTAATTCTCAATCCATATCCATCTTCGTATCTTCCTCATCTCCAGCAAGCGTATGTTGTTCTGACTGTGCAGCAGTTCTGCGTGCTGCTTGTAGTGCTTTAGTAAAAAACGACTCCTTGTCGCTGCTTTTGCTCTCCAATCTACCGCTCTTTAAGACGATACTTCCATCAACTTGGGTAATGAATTCGCCATTCTCATTGAAAATGAGCTCTGAACCAACCAGCTTAGACCAATCCCCCTGGTAAAGCGTATTGTTCAATTGAACTAGGGGCTTTGTCTCCGCCAAACCAGACAGCCTCAACGTTGAGCTGACATTCTCAGGATCTAAAAGGTCGCTTTTGAGCGTTTCGGCCAAGTCTTGGTTGGTCTTGGGGCCGCCAGAAACGTTTTGCAAGTTCGATCTCGATTGGTTGTGAGACGGAAGCGATTTTTCCAAATTGGAAGATTGGTTTGTAGGAAACTTGAGTGTCACGAAGACGTCCTCGTATTCTTCCTCTTCGGTCTCGCTGTTACTTTCAACTCGGGGCACTCGTGCGATGCCTCGCTTGTTCTCGCAATAGTTGTTCTTGCTGATTCTTTCTGAACTCGATGTCCTGTTTTGAGCCTGCTTCAAACGAGGAAGTGGCAAAGTGCCAATTCATTTCTGCTCCGTTGGTCAGAAATCCTGTCTCACCATTCAGCTTCATCGACCACTTGCCCTCCTGCAACTTGCGGTAACAGTCCACTGAGCAGGTGCTGGCCTCAATTCTTGTAGTTTTCCCATCACCGCCGTGCTCAGGATTCAGGAACTCCCGGTTATTCTGGTAGCCAAGCAAGGACATTCCAAGAGCAATTTTGGTAGCAGCATGGGTCACCAGTAGCACTGATTTCACTACAGGAAACTGCTGGGCCACTTTTGGGATGAAAACCGACCAGAACTTTTTGCAACGGTTGAAAATTTCGCTCTCTTCCTCACCTTTTAAAGAAGGAACCATCGTGTCCCAGGTCCACTCAGCCGACAACTCATCAAACATCTCGCTCAGTTGTTCGTATCCTGCTGGCTCTGGAATAACATCTCTGTCTGGCTTATACCATTCGCCGATTCCTCTCTCTAAGAAAATTTTGAGATTCAAGGCCTTGGCTGTGGGAGTAATAGTTTCAACACATCTGTAAAACGGGCTCGAAAAAATCAATTCTGGTTTCGGATCAATTTCCTGGCTCAGAAACTTAGATAGCTCGTGAGCCTGTTCCACACCATGGGGGGCGAGAGGAGGGTCGCTGTCCACTCCTGTTGGGTTTGGGGGCTGCTGGTCCTCTGGAAGCCAGTTGGCACGATAGCCGTGTCTCACAATGTATATCGTTTCCAAAGTCATTTGATTGGCTTTTCTCTGAATAGTTTGTCAACAATGCTAACAGACGAAATCGTCGTCAGAAATTATACTAGTCAAAAATGGTGTACCAGTACTGTGGTAAATTCTTCAACAGCCTACAGGTTCCTTGTTTTCAAAGATTAGCATAGACTAATCTGCATTTCCCGCAGCTCCTCCAGGCTTCACGTTTCACAAAGAAAAAATTAAAAAAAAAAAAAAATCAAAAAATAACAATCAACACCGCCACAAATATCCCCAATCTGAAAAGCCTAATGTGGCGGTGCAGTTTATCCATAGGTCTTGTGCCTCATTATTCTCGCAAGCTTTATTAAAAAAGTCTGGTCAAAACGACCGATCAAATATGAAAACAAATCGATACACTCGAAAGAACAGCCTCTCACTCTGCGGCCGGCTCTTCTTGTTCCTGCTCTTGCTCAGTCTCTTCCGACTCACCAGTCTCCTCAGTTTCCTCAGACTCCTCCGATTCTGTCTTGACTGGCTGCGCAGCTTGGCTTGGCTGCTCCTTTGACTTGTCTTCATCCTCCTCGTCCTCATCATCCCAGTCGAAATCTTCCTCGTCTTCGTCGGTTGGCTTCTTTGCAAGAATCTCTTTTCTCTTTCTCTCCTCCTCCACAATCTTGTCCTTGTGGGTGAAGTAAATCTGCCAGAAAACAGTCTCCTCGATCTGTGCTGGCACCAGCTCTTCATAGATGCTCTTGAGGCCCGGAACTTCGGCCAACAGCTTGGCGGACTCTGTCTTGTTCTCCTCGCTCAGCTTGTAGTCGCCAAGCTTGAGAGACTCGTCTTTCGAGCTGGTCAAAAACAGCTCCTTGTTGTTCTGCAGCTCGTGCAACTGAGCTTCGACTCTACTCGTGAGCCCCTTAGGCACCTTGAAAAGTATTTCGTCTTTCTTGTCGCTCTGCAAGTCGCCAGCAGCAAAATTCAGATTTAGTCCAGTCTTGGTGGTGAGGAATGAACCCAGCTTCGAGGCGTAACCCAAAGTCAGGTTCTCAAGCTTCTCAAGGTCCGAGTCCAAAACATCAAGGTACTTGTTGGTGTTTTCGTTCAAGTTTTGCACGATTCTACCAGAATTCTCCTTCAGGCCTTTCAACTCCTCTTCGCTCAGCTTCGGCAGCTGTGTCTGCAGATTAGACAAATTCTTCTCCAGGTTCTCCTTGGTAGTGTTGAGAGTCTTTTGCAGGTCTAAATTCTTGGTCAGCTCTTTGGTCTCATTCAAGTAGTCTGGCAGTTTCTTCTGAACATTGTTCAAAAACCCACTGAATGTGTTCCATCCAGAAACCGTGCTGGACTCAAAGTTCGAATACAGGTTTTCCACCTTGCCCTCCAATTCAGACACCAGTTGTTCGGTTTTCTCGTCTTTGTGGGTGGATCCCTGTTCAACATCCACCTCCGGCTCGTAAAATTCCATTGTGCGATTGTTGTATAGAGTGTTGCTATGGCTGAGTTGACGACAGCTATACCAACTCATCTTTTTTGAAACCTAATAAAGACCAATTTTGCATTCTGATTCATCAAGAGGAACAAAAAAATCTGCCACACAAAATTATGTGTCGATAGTCCAGCATTCTGGAAACTCAAATACATGACTTGCTCAGAATAATCAAAGTACTCTCTCCTTTCCTCTTGCACAAGCTCTCCAGAGACAGTTTCCTCCCCATACAATGACCCAGCGAATTCCTGACCCTCTCACTCCGCCGATCAAGTTTGCAAGAATCCAATCAACGCTCTCAAGAGGAGCATATCCGCGCCCCATTAACTACAGATTCCTCAAAACTCTCAAGTTGAAGACAATGATTGCTCTAGTTCCGGTACCAGTCACTCTCGAAACAGATCCATCCCTGTTTTCATTTTGCCAAAAAAACGGCATAAACCTCGTTCATATTGAGATCAACAATTCCACAAAAGATAAAGGTAAGAAAAGGGGCATCCCAATAGAACATGATCAGGTGATAAGGATTCTTGAGGTCATCCTTAGCCAAGAAGACTCGCCTACTTTTCTCTTCTGCAACAATGGAGGCCAAATAACGTCCCTTGTCATTGCCTGTCTGCGAAAATTCCAGCTTTGGAGTTCTGTCTCGATCTACGCAGAGTTCGTCAACTACAGTACAACTATCAACCATAACGACAGAATCTTCATCGAGAGTTTCAAAGCAAAATTGAAGTTGCCTCCTACTGCCAAGAGAGTGGATTGGATCTGGACAGGAATAAGTTTCAAAGTGATACAGAGCCATCCAAGCATGCAGTTTGTCACATACGATGAAGAGCTCAAAGAAGACGCCATCAAATTATAGATACACAAATTATTCAATCGAACAACAAACCGGCAGCCATCTCAAGATTGTTGTTGGTTTGTTTCAGCGCAAATTCGGCCTGTTCCTTGCCAAAACCCATGGCAACAAGTTGCTGCACTTTTTCCGGGTCCACAGAAGAGTTTGGAACAGGTATTTTTGGTCTCTTGTTGACTGGAGCCTTGTGTTGTGTATCCTGTTGCTCCTGCTCGCTAGGGGCGCTGAATATGTTAGTGCCAAATCCCTTGTCAGAGGCCACAGATGCCGCGGCCAGCTCTTTTGGACACTCAGGCTCTGGAAGAAACTTTGTGGAAACGTCGTCAAACACCAGCTTATTCGACTTCAAGTCAACGCTAGCCTGGTAACGTCTCAACATGTCCAACCCTAAAAGCATTTCGACGTGTGTATCTATCACAGTAAATGTGCACGGAAAGTAACTGTTTTCGATCTTGAGCGGAGCAGAGTGGATTCTTCCAAGAATCTTGGTTGACCCAACACCTCTAGCCTCTCCAATAAAGCGTCTGTCTATCAACCTAGCCAGACCAGCTTTTTCAGCCAGCCTTGGAGACATCAAAGTCATCTGTGCTCCAGTGTCGACAAAAGCTTTAATCGGATAACCATTCACCTCACAGTTGATGTAAAGCATATGGATCGAGGTGAATGACTCTGGGGATATTTCCAATGCTGTACGCATATTCTCCTCAATTGCTTCCTGGTTGATGATCTCCATGATTTTTTTTTGATTCTCTGGGTCATCCGGATTCGAATAGATGTTATTCATTGTCTGTTGTCTCTGTGCCTCGGCTTTCCTTCTGGTTTCCAAGAATTCCAACATGAGATCTTTGAACCTTGGCTTGTTGTTCAATGCTGCTCTCACGTTTGGGTCCAATTGGGCCTGCATCGCCTCGTTGTTGAGGTACTGTTGGCGCAGGTTCTCAATTTGGTTCTCGACAAACGGGTTATGGGCAACGTTTGCTGTCGTTGGAGCACTTGGTGTACTTGGTTGGGGGGCAGGAATGCTTTTCTTCTCTTTGAGGACCAAAAAGTCCTGGTCTTTGAGTGCGAGGGAGGACAGCGTGGCAGTGCCAGCCAAGTCCAAAGTCTTGCCATCGAGGACCACGATCTGCTTATCAGTGGCGATATTAGTTTCCGATTTGAGGTATGCCTTGAAATCCTCGACACTGAGGTCTTCAGGCAGATCTGCACTGATTATCTGATCAGAATTCTCCACTGCGATTGTCAAATTCATTATTTGTTGTTATTGAAAAGCGAATATATAAATTTGCCACTTGATTATTGTGTCAGATCTCGATTTATCCGTTTAAATATTCATATGTATATACTGGTTTTTTTTTTTTCTTTTTTGCCTCCCTAAGAAAAACTTCCAGATGTTTATGGGCCTGATCAAGGTTATAACAGCAATAAAGTAGTCATTCTGAACATCAAAAAATTCGAGATCAGTCTTTTTAAATAATTGAAATGGCATTCCGAATCACCAGATCTCACTCAAAAAGAGCAGCAGAAGGGACTGTCGAAGCTCTGGACTTTGCACTTGAGACTGTACAACCTATTGTCGTCTCAGCTCCGTCGCCAGTAAAGAAGGTTTCGACCCGCAAGAAGGTGAAAATCACAAAGAAAGAACCTGTAATTTCCCTCCTTTCCTACTATGCCAAGACTAGCAAGACTGCTCCACCTTGTCCTGCACCAATTGTCAAACTTCACACCAGTGAGTTTTCCGATGGGGTCCAATTTATTCTCGCCAAGGACCCGAGTCTGGAAGGGATATTCGAAAGTCAATCATTTAGGTCTTTCAAAAAGCCATCAGAGTGCAGCTCGGGCTCGTCAAACTCTAAAACCTCGGCTAAACATTACTTTGACAGCCTAGTTAGCGGACTCATCTCCCAGCAGATAAGCGGCAAGGCGGCGCTGGCGATAAAGAATCGGGTCATTGAGAACATCTCAGAAAACAAGGAATTGCCCTCTCCTGAAGCTTTTAACTCCAAAAGCATCGAGGAGCTGCGAGCATGCGGCCTGTCGAACAAAAAGGCAGAGTATATAAAAAGGTCAGCGAAGGCGTTCATTCCGGATGAAGAGATCCCTGAAGAAGGCATCAAGTTCACAGACGACTACTTTCAAGTCACAGACGACATCACCCTTTCGCGAGATCTGCAGAAATTCAAAGGAATCGGGCCTTGGTCGGCGTCAATGTTCCTGTTGTTTGCTCTGGAGCGTATAGACGTTTTCGAAAGCAGTGACTTGGGAATCAGACGGGGGGCTACAGTTTATTTAGACCAGCGGCCCGTACTAAAGGCGGAAATTCTGCAGGCGATTAAGGAAGGGAACCTTGAGTCCGGTAGGCAGTTCAAGGACAAGTACGTGTCCGAAACAGTGTCGCAGGTTCTGGCTCACCAATTCAGGCCTTACAGGAGCGTGTTCATGCTTCTTCTGTGGCACATAAGTGACATCTCAATCGAGGCGCTCGAAGGTTAAAACAGTATGGACAAACGGTGTAATCGATTTTTTTGTATTTTGCTTGTTTCGCTAGTAATGTACATGGGTGTAGTATGAGAGGAGAGCTGAAGCAATCAAGCCGAAACTGGACCCTCGCCCCCAGGAACGAGCATAGCAAGCTGTCTCGAGCTCAGCAACATCTTGGATCTAGTAGCGATCAGCTTCTTAGAGCCGTCGTACTCGCTCACGTCTTGCAAGACGATGTTGACGAAGTCGTCAAAGCCCACCAGAGTCCCCACAAACTCCTGGTAGTTGGTCATCAGCACCCAAATCTTCGATCCAATGCACTTGTCTATCAACTCGAGCGGCAAAACCACGGCGTTTTGTTGTTGTTCTTGTTGTGCTTCAGTTTCAGACATTTTGAGACGTTTGCCACCTGGAGATTTGTCGTTTGTGCGTGTGTGTTTGCTTTGTTTGGCTTCCAATCTTAACCGTTTGTTTCTTTGGAGCTCTTTTTTTTCAACACTTACCTGGTCGTGTCCGAAACAATTCGGCATGTGTGGCTGTGCATGTGGCTAACTCCAGCGATACTTTTGCCTTTTTTTCATGCCAGGTATTATGAGCTCTTTTTGGCAAGAACTGGCAAGAGCACTAAACTGGTAATGCAGCAGAGTTTAGAACATTTCTAGCTCTTTGGAACACAATTTGAAGAAAACAAGTACGTTTTTTTGCCAGAACTCGTCCTCAAGACAAACTAGTCATTTCTGAGCAGCAAATCGTATAGAAATGTCCACCGTGGAATCTACAACAGAGTCCTCGAGCTCTTCCTCCTCCTCCTCTCAAGATTCGAAGCGGAGAACTTCCAGCGCAACAAAACAGAAGCCACAGCACCTCTGTATCAGACCACTCACAATCTACGATCTCGAACAGGTCGTGGCACTGGAGAATCACGGGTTCTCAGAAAGTGAGCGTGCTTCTGAAGAGAAGATGCGGTACCGTCTGACTATGTGTCCGGAGCTGTGCTCGGGTCTATTTGTCAGAGAATTCGAGCAAAACTCGGCTTATGGTTCGACTCACAACAGAGGTGCAAGTGCATCGGCAGCCGATCTTCCTCCTCCTAGATCGACAATTGCAAGCGAGAGACTGATCGGACACATAATAGCAACCAAAATGTACGATCCAAGCGTCACTGATCGCTCCATGCAGCTTCCTGATTGGCCTGATGCAGAGGAACACGCGGGACACGTTGAGAATTCCAGATATATTGGAATCCACTCTGTGGTGGTGCACGCAGACTATAGAGGTTTGAAGTTTGGGTCTCTGTTACTCAAAGATTATTTGCAGAAGTTGAACCAACAGTTTGTTGGAGACAGGGTTGCGCTGGTTGCCAAAGAACAGGTCACTCCATTTTACAAGGGGGTTGGGTTCGTGGATGATGGTTTGACCAAGAGTCACTGGGGAGACGAGCCTGCACGTGACATGCACATCGATCTCACGCACGAAGATGAAGACGACGATATGTAATTGAGCAAATATATATATGTCTTTTGCCAGAGACAATCCTTATTTTTATCATACTTTTTTTAACCACTTGGACTCATTTCAACACGTGCCGATACTGAAAAAGCAGGGAGTAACATAATAGTAAATAGAGGTACAAACAATTTGTGTACAATAAATCAGCAACACAAAATTTCTAGCTATATGGATCAAAAAGTTTACCAATCCAATGATTGCCAAACACCCTCATTCCGTAGGTGGAGGCAGCCTTGATATCACCACTCAGGCGAGCTTTCACAAACTTCTCCTCCGCCTTCAGCATGTATTTTTTAAAGAAGGTGAAAGAGATTATCGCATATGCCAACCCGAAAATCAAGTCGAGTCTCCAGTGGTGGTCCAGGTACATCGTGGCCCACCACTGCAAGATCACAAACAGCATCATGCCGACCTTTGGTGTATACCACCGGGTGTACCATGCGATAAAGAAAAAGCATTGAACGGCCATAGCCGAATGCAACGACGGCAGAGCACCGAAAACGATGGGACTTTTGTGGAATCCGTTAGAGTTCAAATGTGTTCCCAAGGCAACGTCCACACGTGTCAACCCGGCAGCGTATCCGGGCATGTCATAATCAGCCGCAGCATCTTCTCCTTTAAGATGGATGAACCAAGGAGGGGCATTTGGGAACAGCATGTGTGTCATGACACCTGCGATATTTTGAGATCCTAGGGCAAAGGAAAACCATTTCAGCGCTCCGCTGGTCTGAAAAACGTACAGATAGATTGCCGTGAAGAGAGGTGCAAAAAAGTGGAACAGGACATACGATGTCCATGCAAGAAGATCTCTGGGGGTACTTTGAGGGTATATGACTGCATGATCCAAATTGAGAATGATCCAGCAGGTGGCCAGCAGCAATGGAGGCGTGTAACTAATGCAAGACAATGGGAGATATGACTGGGATGATGAAGGGCTATCTGTGGACGTTTCGTTTGTTTGCAAAGAGGAGGAGGTGGACGGCGACGGTGACGATGTTGCGGACGTTGATTCGCTCTCCAAAAAAGGCGTTGTGTCTAGATCTGAAAGCGGGATGATGTCGCCTGCTTGTTTTTGACTTTCAACATCACCGATCGGATGAGCGACACTTTTCGGCATCTGCAGCGAGACGACAGCGTCTGTGTTTCTTACCACTTTATAGTACCTGAACCACAACAGGTACGAGACAAACGTCAGCAGAATCAGCGAGATCCATGCGGACAAACGGTTCACGTCAAACATGAACTCGTCCAGAGACTTGGCGAGCTTGACATGGATCGGCGGTCTAATTTCGTTAGGTACCACTCCCGCGTTTTTGAACATGGCGAGCCAGGTGAAGACTGGAGAGAAATTTTTGGCGAAGTTGAAAATTAAACCGAACAAAGAGCGACCGTTCAGCGCCTGCAAGATCATGTGCATCGCTAGTTGGTACAAAAGTACCACCGGCCTAACAAGTGTTGCTATTCCGGACATGACTGCCGTGTGCTGTCTATAGTATGCGGTTGAATATACGGGAGCTGTGCCCAGGTTTCGGGAAATCTGGACAGGTATATCCGAGTCTCACGGGACTCAAAAGGGCTGATTAGCTCGTAAGAAACCGACAGTGGTATGCAGTCGTCTTCCTTGTTGTAATAGAGTCGGCCCGCTCACGATCAACGCTGATTTATGGCAGGAGACTTCTAACCGGCATGTGTGTCGTTTTTTTTTTTTATCAGCAAAATCATAAATATTTTATAGTTTCCTCATCAAAAGAAAAAAAAAAATCCTTGGCATGTTGAAAAAGGCGGGTGCGTGGCTTGCACGGCCGCGCAGAGCAGGCAAACCGAAAATCCACCGTGGGCTCGCGTGAACTTTTGGTGCCAGCTGTGAGAATTCTGCCTGAAATCCCTTTCAGGGACCAAGCGCGAAACCGGACACACAATAGATGGTTTGTTTTTGTTTTTTTCGCACTTGAATGAAACTCAGCTGCTCGCGTGAGGCTGTGCAGTTCATGCACCCAAATATCGTTTTTATCCGGGCCGAAAGATAGAGCTCGAAGACATTTGGAAATACTTCGGAACGACCCAAAGTTGGGACCGCAACAGCCCTGAGTCTCAAGGATCTCAACGGATCTTTGCTGTGTGTGTCGGCTTGAGAAAGGTTGCTGTTTTGTTGTTTTTCTAACCCTTTCCGATAAGCCTGTAACCCTCCTCTTTAAGGACTGTCACAGATAATTTCCGATATTTATTATTAAAAAGTCTAAACTGGGTGTTGCAACTTAGAAAAAATCTGCAATTGAGCAACTACGAGTTGTCTTTGATGATAAACAGACTTAGCTGGTGCGCTCTTCCGCGTGTTGATGTTCTATGCGGCTCGCAGAGGTTTCCATATCCCGCGACATAAAGTTTGTCGCAGACAGATGTTTTCTACATCTACAGTATGCGCACTGAGACAACCAATCTGAGTGAACTTGGCGACTCTCAAGTTGAATCAGATTTATAATTCTGGATAAATGCCTTAGAAGGGAGAGCGGAGGGTTGTGCAAAGTTCCGAGACGAGCTGTGGCTTTGACCATTTAGACTTGGTCTCTACAGAGTGACCAACCAAAGAAGGTACACCCACGAAAGTTTGCTGGTCGTACTGTCTGCTGCCAACAAGACCGACAGCTGAGTCAACCCACAAAACTTACAATACTGGTGCAGCTTGTTTTAATCGTTCGCCTAGTCTGTCTGTCTGTCGATCGACGCGTCTACCAGCCGCTCGGCTTTCAAACTTTTTTTTTCCTCCGTCTTTGTCTCAAAATTTATCTCTGAAGTGTGAACTTACTATTACGTTTTTGCTTTTTGCCTTTCGTCTGGTTATTAATTCTCGGCTCCACACGCACTTGATGAACTTCTCGGCTCTTCCTCCGGACCAATTGAAACAACAAGCTCAGCAGCAGCTAAATGGAAGCCATGGCGTAGCCACATTTAGCAACATGGTTCAGGCACATGCCTCTCAACAACCTCAGGTCAATCTCGAGATTGACAAGAAGAGAATAGAGGTGCTGTTGCAAATAAACACGGTGCTGTTGCAAAAGTGCCTGCTATTGCAATCGTATGTGCTTACGAAAGCGAATGTGACCGCTCCGGATTTCAACCACAGAAAAGAAACATACCAGAATTACCTCAAGCGAATTCATTTCAACCTCACATGCCTTGCCTCCATCAATGACATCCATTCGACGCCTCCCAACGTTCCGAAAAAAAACTACAGCATTCCGCAGATTGTTTTGCCGCCTCCTGAGCTGCCTGAGCTCAACGAACATTATAAGCTGTTGAACCAGTTGTACCCTGAAGCTATTCCGTTTTTCCAACGCAAAATTGACTTGCTGAGACAACAGCAACAACAACAGCAACAACAACAACAGCAACAGCACAAACAGTCTCAGCCGCAGCCACAACCACAATCGCAACAACAGGTCCCACCACAGCAGCCCACTCGACCAACTCCGCAGCAGCACTTCACCCAAACGCAACCGCAGCATTTTACCCAGTTTAGAAACCAGACCGCCTCGCAAGATCCATCTACCCCGATAGTGCCAATCAGCAGCCAGTCACAGCAACAGCCGCGGCCGCAACAGCAACAGCAGCAGCCACAACCTGGCCAAAGTTTCACGTGGAATTCGAATGACCCAAGCAACCAGCCGCAGATGTACGGACAGGCCCAGCAGAAGCAGCAGCAGCAACAGATGTACAACCAGCTAATCCAACAGCAGTTCAATCAGCAGCAACAGCAGCAACAACAACAACAACAGCAACAACAACAACAGCAGCAACAGCAGCAACAACAGTCGCGAGTCTCACAGCAGCGTTCGTCGCAGAGTCCACGAGTGTCTCAGGTCTCCCAGGTTTCGCAGCCTAGTCGTCAAGTCACACCACAGCAGCAATTTGCACAATTCAGCAATGTGGGAATAGATTCGCAGGCATCACCGCAGGATCCACAACAGGGCTTCAGTAATTTTGACCGCGGATTTCAACAGAAGCAACAACAGCCGTTCACAGGGGTGGTGGACCAACAATTTGTCAACAGCAACGGAGGCGGCATCAGCAACGGAGGTGGTTCCACTACAAGCAGCGGAATGAACCAACCCAGCGCAATGCTGAGCCCCGAACAGATTCTTGCGCGTGCTGCAGGGACCAACCAACAGACCGGCAACCTTAATAATGGTAATTTGATGGACGGATGGTAACGTTCTGTACTAATTTGTATTAATACATATTTTGGATTGAAAATCACACACCGCCACGACAAAATTTGTGTCGCTCCCCGGAGGGAACTTTTTCCTAGATCTCGCTAGCTTTTTCGGATAAGGCTGTTTTGTTCAGATACAACAAACATTCTTGAATATTTATTTGCCACATGGCCAATTGTTACAACCGATACATAAGAAGTTGCGGATAGAAAATCAGAAACCCCGTCTCTGATTAAGCACAAAATGCCTAGTGGAACTGGCAATGCCAAGCTCAGAGACGTGTCTGAGCTTACTAATCTGGTTGACGAGCTGATTGCGTCGTTCAACTCAGACGAGTTCCGCACGACAAGAGACCATTTAGTGAAAGCATTGGAGTGCATTGAGAATTATAAGGCCAACATTGTTCAAGGCAGCTCTGACATTTCGGAGGTGAAGAATTTTGAAGAGACGTTCATTTACTACAGTGCTGCTTCCAAGATTTTGAGGGAGATCATTCCCCGCTTATCTGACTTCAATTCACTCCAACAAAACAAGAGTCTTGGAAAGTTTTACCAGGATTTGGATGACTACCTGGTGAGAAAACGGGGACAATACGAACAGATAAAAACGCACATTCAGAACAGCACATCCACTTTGAGCGTTTCCCCGTCAAACGATGACGATATTCTTGCCAGATTTCAACATCTGAAAAATGGGACATCGGATGCGAAAGAACAAATCAACAATGAGCGAAGACTCAGCTTATTGATCCCAAACGATCAAATGTCGGTGGATTTTGATGGTTTTGCCGCCAAAGGTTCCGTCACGATAGACGACCTGTCTTACATCCTGGAGATGTATCCCGATAAGGTGCTCTTGATTGATCTCAGAAGAAAGCGGGAATTTGAAACCGAGCATATCCGAGTCACAGACAACGTCATACAGATTGAGCCGGTTTCAATCAGAGATAACTACACGTGCAATGAAATTGAGAAATATTCCATGATTACCGACTCTGACGAAGAAAGAGAGATGTTTGTGACTCGAGACGAGTTCGAGCTTGTGATTTTGATGGACCATGGTTCAACTAGCTCAAAAAAATCTTTTGAGCTAAACAGACTGCTGTCAATTCTTAAGTTCAAGAACAATGGGACTTTTCTGAAAAGAGATCCGGTTTTGGTAGAGGGTGGCTTTCTAGAGTGGTCAAATTTCAAGAACGCAGTTAAATCACCGGTGGATTCTCGCAAACCTCTCTTGGGCCTCAGCAGAAAAGACTCTGTTAGCTCGGTCACCAGCCACGAGGATATCACATCCAACTACTCCACATCCTACAACGAGCGTAACTTGATAAGAAACGTTGGCGAGTACTTGTCTCATAGTCCCGTGCCACCACCACAGATATCATCGAACGATTACGTGCCTAGGATTTTGAAACCGATGCCAATGCAGTTCAATGAATCATATAACAGACAACAAACTCCACCTTTACAACCCATGATCAGCTCACACGGCTCTGAAACCGTCATCTCTCCGTCAAGGCCCAAACCTGCGTTTTTCTCTCCTGCTTCATCACCCCAACTTCCCGGCTTCCAAGACAAAAATATTTATTTACGCAGCAAACCGCAGTTACCCCCACTCCCATTTCATAGTGGGAACGTGAGACCATTATCCCATAGTCCTACACCACCACCTCAAATAAGGCCAGAGAGTTCACGTGCAAACTCCGAATTTCAACAGGCTCTGAACGTGACAACTGGGCTCACAAACTTGGGAAACTCGTGCTATATGAACTCTGGTCTTCAATGTCTCATTGGCTGTAAGAAGTTGACTGAGTTTTTCGTTGTCGGGGCTTTCAAAAAACACATAAACATCAATTCCAAGCTGGGCTCAAAGGGGATTCTGGCCAATGAGTTTGCGTCTTTGCTAACTGAGCTATACAAAAATTCGTCCCAGACGAAACCACATGCAATCACTCCATTGCATTTTCGCAAAGTGTTGGCTTCGCTCAACTCGATGTTCAAAAATCTGGATCAACAGGATTGCTCTGAATTTTTGAACTACATACTGGATTCGCTTCATGAAGATCTAAACGAAAACGGAAATCACCCAAAATTGCCAGAGCTCACCAAAGAAGAGGAGTTGAAACGGGAGAAACTTCCTGTGAGAATAGCCTCCACCATAGAATGGGAGCGGTACCTCAAGACTAACTTCAGCGTCATTGTGGATATTTTCCAAGGTCAAATAATGTCCCAATTGAGATGTCTCAAGTGTCATACTACCTCGACAACATACAATGCCTTCAGCACTCTGAGTCTTCCGATCCCTGCAACGAAAGAAAAAACTACTCTCCAAGCGTGTTTCGATGAGTTTGTGAAGCCTGAGTTACTGGACGGTGATAACGCTTGGTTTTGTCCGACTTGTAAGCAGAAGCAGCGCACTATGAAGCTGCTCAGGATATCACGTTTACCACAAGTGTTGATTATTCATCTCAAACGGTTTAAGATGGGAAATTATCTGACCAAGCTGAATACCAACATTGAATACCCTCTAGATTTGCATCTGGATAAGTATTGGCCTGAGGTGGGGTCGGACTTTGAGAGACTAGAGCTCAGCAAACTTCCTATCAGAGGACAGGTTCCTCCGTTCAAGTACAAGCTATACGGCGTGATTGACCACTTTGGAAACCTCATAAATGGTCACTATACAGCGTACGTTGATAAGGGCTCAAACGCTGGATGGTGTCTTTTTGATGACGATAAGGTTTACAAGAACAGTTCCGCAGCTAAGGTTGTAAACGGCGATGCATACGTTTTGTTTTACACTAGGGTTTGAGTAAAATGGTCCTAATTTCTATATGTAACGACTAAATAATAGATCTTGAAACTAAATTAAACATCTCCAATGATATAGCTCCCTTGATTCGCATTATTCATGTCAATGTATTTGTCGCAACGGGGAACTTCGTGTTCCACATGTCCTATGATAAGCGCAGCTCCAGTGTTCCACTCATCAATCAGACTCTTCCCTTTGATGATGTCCTCATCTGTCATTCCACTGAGGGCTTCGTCAAGAATGAGAATTTTTGGGTCGTTGACCAGGGCCCTAAGGAGCAGGACAAATTTTTGACTGCTGAGTGGAATGTCTTTGAATTGAGTATCTTGATACTTCTCCAAGCCAGTGATTTTGGGTAAATTGGTAACTTTGTTCAGTTGGGACTCTGAAAGATCAGCCGGAGGAAGGTATGATCCCACGACAAATCCCGTTGATATAACTTGCGAAACAGTCAAAGTTTTAGGGAAAATTGCGTGCAATTCTGGGGAAGTGAACCCAATAAGTTTGTTATTATCAAAATAGTTTGTTTTTCCTGTGGACCTAGGGACTCCTCTTATTTTGATGTTCTTGTTCCAGGATTGAGGATGGTCCAGAGTGATCAAAGACAACAGAGTGGTCTTTCCAGTACCGTTCTTGCCTCTGACATGCCACTTTTCACCATCCAGCACCTCCCACGAGAGATCTTTCAATGCTGGTTTCCCCTTGTATAGAACGTCAACATGGTTCATTTCTATAAGCTTTTGTTTTTCGGAACCCTTGGCCACCACTGGCTTATAAGTTTGCTGAATTTGACGCCTGATTTTATTTTCAATCTCCTTTTGATGGTGGTGGTACTCTTGTTTCAACTCCAATATGCGATCTTCAAGATCTTCTTTGAAACCTTGAAATGCGATACCGTTCTCGTCCACAACTGCCACTTTCTGCACCCAATCAGGAATTGGGTCTTGAATACGCAAACCAACGGTGATGGTTGTCGGAGAAGCCGAGCCTGTCGCGGTGTTCTCTAACACCCGAGAAACTATTTCCGAAGCTTTGGGGTCCAGCCCCAAGAACGGATCGTCAATCAACAACAGATTGGGCGAGCTGTACAGAGCCTTTGCGATTCTTGCTCGGCGGAATTGCCCATTACTCAATGTGGTGATGAAACGGTCTTCCAAACCTTTCAGATTAACCTCAGTCAACAATTCCTCAACTCTATCCGCGTCAAGAGTATGACGCGAGTTGTAGGACAAATCAGCGATGAAGCTCGACACTTTCTCGTCAACCTCCAAATCTTTGAAGAATTCATATCTGCTGGATAAGTGCGTGAATCCTCCCGAGGCATCGTGGGCTCCGTGACCCCAAGAACCGTTGTTCACAAACTTGAGCAAGTCAACTCTAAACTCGGTGTCTGTGAGACGCAATGGATACGATCTCGCGTGGATATTGGGAAAAGCTGTACCGGAACCTGATAAAACTTGGAGAAAATCGGTCTTGTGGTCATTACCTATCACAGCATAAGTCTCTTTTTCATTAATGACAAAATTCAGTGGTTTTTTGAAAACGTAGTTGAGCGCTTTTAGGTGTCCTTCACGGGTGAGTGAAGAGTGACCAAACAAAGCTTCAGTGAGCTTCACTAGCTGCCGTGATTTTTCGCCCATTTGTTCACTTTGAACACAATTGAATCCCGTGCACCAAAATAAGAGTAATGTTGATTCAAACGAATCTGAAATTAGAGTTTGCTGATCTCGTACTTCACTGAAGCACCCAGCCTGGTTATCTAATAAATGCAGTCTGGGGGTGACCCAGTTGAAAAATTATGTTGTATAAACACCTTTACACCGGGAGATGTAAACACTCCAGTTCGGCGAGATCGCGCTCGAAGGTGTTGTAGTGGTAGGATCGTGCGTTCCCTATATAAGGCTCAATTGACCTTCTATGCCCATACAGAAGCTGACACAGGCTCGCTATGTCTGAACATAGATGGTAAGGGACTGTTTGTGCTTGGTCGCTCTCAGAACTCACCCATCAACAACGTAAAGATCAAATGCACGCAGGTCGTATCGAATACCACTGCAGAACTATGCTCCCAGACATAAACCCACACACACATGCACTTTCTCACCCGATTAGTCCAGTACATCAGAGCCGATTATTGCTGGGCGCAAATCCTCCCCATTTTCATCAGGTCAGGTGACATTTCCAGTGTACGGATGTATTGTGCATAATCTGCCAGATCCAGAGCCGTGTCATCCGGAACCTCACGCGAAGGTGTTTGCCAAGGCCGTCAGTTGAGCAGGACACCCATATGACAAACCAGTTATCTGATGAAAAAATGATCGAACCAGAGCCAGCTCGTCGTACCAAGCAGCTTCTCCAATCTGGCTATTCTATTCAGTGACCAAGAAGGCCAAATAGTGAGATTTTGGAGAGCTGACGCGTTCTTTCGTGAGAGTTTGTTAGCTGTTTGCACAAGCTTGTTTACATCTCAGAATAACTGAAGAACGTTGTTAGGCGAGATGAAGTCAGAAGCCAAAACGTACCGGGTGCCAAATGCTCCTGTGGAGAATCTGACCTACGAGGAGAAGATGGAGATGGAGTTTGGAAAGCTGACGTCAAAAGATTACCTGTACACTGCCAGCTATGATCCAAACAGACCACTCCACACCACTGAAGATGAACCTCCATACTTTGTGGTGATTTTCACCTACTTGAACTACTTGATCTTGATTATAATAGGCCACATCAAGGATTTCTTTGGAAAGAAGTTCATGCCGCAATACTTCGAAGCTGTGTTACCTAAAGATGGATATCCTCCATGGTACTCTGCTTTTGAATCATTTTATCCAAGAAGATTGAAAAAGAGACTTGATGACTGTTTCGCACGTCCTATCCACGGTGTTCCCGGTAGATTTGTGAGATGTTTCAACAGATACACCGACGACTACAATGACACCTTCTACTTTGACGGAGGCTCCAAGCCTTACTTGAACCTGTCTTCCTACAACTACCTTGGATTTGCACAATCGGTGGGTACTTGCACGGAAGAATCGGTCAAGGTTGTTGAGAAATACGGAACTTCGTCTTGTGGTCCAAGAAGCATCATTGGCAACTGCGATTTGCACAGAGAGACTGAGAAAGTTCTTGCCAATTTCGTTGGCAAGGATGATGCTATCCTCTTTTCTATGGGTTTTGGTACCAACGCTCATCTGTTCACTTCTCTGGTTAACTCCAAGTGTCTTGTGATCTCGGATTCGTTGAATCACAGTTCCATTAGATACGGTATTAGATTGTCAGGTGCAGCCGTCAAGGTTTTCCCTCACAACGACATGAAAAAGCTGGAAAAGATCTTGAGAGAGTCGATCTCTCAAGGTCAGTCAAAAACCCACAGACCTTGGAAAAAAATCTTCGTCTGTGTGGAAGGTCTTTACTCCATGGAAGGTAACCTGGCCGACTTACCAAGTCTTGTTGCATTAAGGGAGAAGTATGGATTCTACTTGTTTGTCGATGAGGCTCACTCGATTGGTGCGCTTGGAGAACATGGAAAAGGTGTTTGTGACTACTTTGGAATCTCCCCATCAAAAGTCGACCTTTTGATGGGTACTTTAACCAAGTCTTTCGGTGCAGCTGGAGGCTACATTGCTGCAGACCAAGCAATTATAGACAGATTGAGACTGGACATCTCTACCAACATTTACGGAGAGTCACAGCCACCAGCGGTGTTAAAGCAGATTTACACCTCGATGAAGATCATCAGAGGTGATATAAACGGGGACGAAGGCAAAGAAAGATTGAAGAGAATAGCATTTAACTCCCGGTACTTGAGATTAGGTCTTAAAAGACTTGGATTCATCGTTTACGGTGTTGATGATTCTCCTGTGATTCCACTTCTGTTGTACGCCCCACCAAAAATGCCTGCATTCAGCAGAATGATGTTGGAAAGAGGAGTCGCTGTCGTGGTTGTTGGATACCCAGCAACCGAGCTCATTTCTTCAAGAGTCAGACTCTGTGTCTCCGCTTCGTTGACCAAAGAAGACATTGATAAGCTCTTGATAGCTTGTGATGAAATCGGTGATAAGCTCTACCTCAAGTTCAGTTCTGGAATTTCCGGGGGAGAAGTCCATCCTGGAGATTACAAGAAAGGAATTGCCCCTAGATGGTCGATTGAAGATGTCCTGGCCAAAACCCCAGAGGACTGTAAACATTCTTTCTACTAATTTCATCATATTATTCCCCATTTTTTTTCTCCTGATTCGATTAATTTTGTCCCGATGACGACACTTTCAATACATCACGTAACTATGTGCACTTTACCTACACTTTAACGGTGATTGACTATCCTGTAGTTGACTAATCCTCATCCTCGTCATCTTTTTCAACGACCTCTAGAAGCAGAGATGCGCTTTTCAACCCAGCTTCTTCTATCGTGCTTTCAAGCTGGTCAAACAAGTTTTTTCTAGACATTGTCAAAATGAAGGGTCTGCTATTCAGCGAGGCTTCAAATGCAAACTTGACATACTGATAAACCTTTGAAACAGGGTCTGACAGTGCAAATTGTTTGACAACCCTCTTACCATCAACTCCTGATCTGATTTGAATTCTAGTTGCCTGCTTGGGGTCGGAAACGCTGGGATCAGCCAAGTCAACTGCTTCAATTTGTGCAAGTTTCTCGGAATACGTGAGCTCTTTCAGGTCCTTTACCCCGGTATCTTGCAAGTCAGAATCAGACTCATCCAGTGAGATAGGATTCTCCTTGCTGCCATTACTCTCGTCACCCACAATTACAACCTCATCCTTGGTTTCCGCACTGCCAGGATCCAGGGAGTGCTGCATAGCCATCTGTATCTGTTGCTCTTCACTCATCCTACCAACATCCATCTTTTGCGAATGGGAAACAATTGGGTTACGCGAACCTTTATCGAGAGAGAATCTAGTCATGAAATCCACAACCTGTTCAATCCACTTATGAATCTCAGTGTTCCCGCTCCAGATCTTGAGTCTTTCTCCAGTCATAGGATCGAGGATGGCGATGTGAGGAAACTCGGTGAATGGATACATGTTTGTGTAGTACTCTCCGTTGGGAGAATCATGATGATATTGCAAAAAGACAAAGTTTTCACGCACAATGTCTTTCACTTGATTTGAGGACCAGAAATCTCTGTTGAGACATTGACATCGAAAATCGGTCATATCTTGAATATTGATTAAGATCCACTTTTTTTCCGCTCTGGCCTTGACCTTGGCACCGTCCAGATCAAGCTTGTCAATAATGTCCCAAGGTGGCCTGAAAATATTCGCCAGTCTTCTCTGCGCGTTGGTTCTCATATCCCTTCTCCCTCTGCGAGTTGCTCTGCTACGGGAGCTGAGATTGCGTATCACCTCTCCATTCGTGTCCAAAATCTGGTAGTCATCATCGTCGTCCTCGTCATCATCGTCCACATTAATCACATACTCATCATCCTGGTCATCTTCAGAGTCCACAAACCCACTGCTTCTCCCAAAGCCGTCATCAAAATTGTCATTGAGCTGGTTGAATATCCCAACTTGTGTTCTACCAAACATGCCTTGTTGTGGGTTAACTCTTGGCATCAAGTAATCAGGTAAGAGCTGATCATGGACAGGTTCTATAGGCCTTCTAGGTTCCTCAACAGCCTCTTGTTGTTGGTACATCTCTTGTTGAAGTCGGTCTGCCAGCTCGGCATCTGTCTCAAATTTGTGTTCTTCAGTTGCAGTATTAACGTCATTGGCAGCTGTGGAGCCACCAGTGCTACCAACAACGCCTGCTCCATGTTCAAAAAAAAGACTCACAGCCGTCTCAATGTCTCCCCCGCTCATCTCAAGGAAGTTCTGTGCAATCACAGGATCTTCTGTCGAAGTGATATCAAGAAAGATGGGAATCAGACTTTCCATGATGATGACTGATAAATTGAGAGAGCAATTTGAATTATATGATGTTTTAAGAGAATTGAGTAGTGCTTGATGCTCCCGTTAGCTGGCCATTCAAGATGTTTGAGTGACACGGGCAAAATCATAAACATTCAAAGAGGCAAAAATTCAAACAGGAATATTTTTTCTATAAAATGATGAATCTGATCCGCCGTGATTCAGCAATTACATAAGCAGTGCATTGCGCTGGACCAAAACAGGTACCATCCCTACACGGGTATTTTAACCCCAACTTTGGCACAGCCTGTTTTGTGCCACGGTGACCGAATAATTACGTAAAACAGTTTGATGCGTTAGGATGATCATTAGTTGAAAGGCATAATGCGTAAATGTAATTCAGTGCTCCTTGCGACCACTTCCAGTGAGATGCTTACTGATAGGGCGCCCGGTCGCAAGAGACCTCAACTCGCCTATCAAATCAGCTAACCCGCTCAGAGAATTCTCTTCGAGTCCAGAGAACTTTGGTTGCAGAACTGTCGCGATGTTCTGTCTCCTGTGGATGGCTTCAGGAGTGTTGACAGAGTCGCTTCCTATGGCTTCTTCATCTGCAGCACGATGTCCATGAAACTCCAGGTCCAGTTCCGTGAGCTCTTTCAGGGTTTGAGCTTTTACCACTTCTCTATTGTCTACTAAAGCCCGTCGGAACTGATCGCGGACCACTTCAGAGTCCAGTTGTGACTGTTTCTCTAAGGCCTCAAGTTGGTATTGTGTTGTAGCCTTGAGATGGTCCATTTTCTCCAATTGTTTAGAAAAACGTTTTTTGAAAAAGTCATGGTAAAGGATCGGCTCAATCACCGGCGGAGGTTTCATCGACTCCAGTGTCACTTGCTTTGGCCGTCGCCCTGGTCTTCCCTTCAT
This sequence comes from Ogataea ganodermatis, assembly GCA_030569375.1. Classification (NCBI taxonomy): domain Eukaryota; kingdom Fungi; phylum Ascomycota; class Pichiomycetes; order Pichiales; family Pichiaceae; genus Ogataea; species Ogataea ganodermatis. The sequence goes on from JAJMKV010000007.1 coordinate 561,941, forward strand.
GGTAGAGTTTGTTGCCGCAGAAATCAAGGACCGTTTGTGAGTCTCGATCCTCTCCTTGAAGTGGTCGAACTTTGTCTTCGAGGCATCCACCGACTTGTCGATGAGCGATATCATTTTGTCTAATCGGGTTATCTGAGAGTGGCTAAACTCTTTGGACAACTTATGATACTCAGCGGCAATCATGATCTTCATGGCTTTGAGTTCGCGTGTGTTCTGTATGAAACTTAGATCCAGAGCATCTTGATCTGTGTCCGTTGCACTATCACCAAGCCTCATGTTGCTTTGTTGTAACTTGCCCAAAAAATTATGCTCTACGAGCGATTGTACCAACCCTTCATCCAAACCATAATCAAAGTCTATAATTTTCTCTTCCGAAGGCTCATTATGTTGAGGCATGTGAATATCCACCCCGTTCTCCTCTTGTTTCACCACAGCATCTGCCTCCACGGTGGCAGAGATATTTTTTTTTGGTCTGCCCCTTCTTTTTTTGTGATGTGTGAAGCTCTGGTCTGACTCAGTTGGAACAGTCACGTCGACAGAACTGGCTGGCCGCTTTCGATCGGCCGATCTATGATGGTCTGAACCCGGCTCTATCTTGCGAGGTTTGTTTTCGTTGTAGTTGATCTTGGGTTTTCGGCGGGTGCTGCGTCCATTCGAAAGGAGAGTTTTTTCGCTCAGTTCCAGATCCGAATGATCACTGATGTACAATTCTGCCAACAAAGATTTTCGTTTCCTCTCTAGTTTGCGCTGGCGTTCTTTCTCTTTTAAATCAAGTGGAAACGTTTCGTCAACTCCCCGCACCTCCTTCTTCACCTTGGTACCAAGCGGGGTTTCAATTCCATGCTGTAGTCTATCGAGTAGCTTGGCTCGCTCCTTGGAGGAGCCGATCACGTAGCCCAAGAAGCCTTCCATCTGACATTTAAAAATCAGCACAAAGCAAGAATTCTAGGGAACACGATTTTGTATCAGTAACGTAAAAATTCCAACTAGGTCAAGCACTATAGGTTAATTGGATGTTTAAATCGAGTTGCTCCCATCTCAAATCTACTGGTTTTTTTTTTTTCGATACTGTAAATTTTGTAAAACAGTTGGAGCCACATAATTGTTTTAAATCTGATAAACCTTCAAGATAAGAAGATATCCCGCGGTGCAACAGCCAAGTATTATCTAGAAGATGGGGATCAATTACATGATCCTGCTGTCCAAGCAGGGAAAGGTCAGACTATCAAAATGGTACATCCCAATGAGCCAAAAAGAAAAACAAAGAATCATCAGAGAGCTGACGGCAACAATCCCGTTAAGAAAACCAAGAATGTGCAATGTGATTGAACATAAGGACTCACGACTAATATATAGAAGGTATGCGTCGCTGTTCTTTGTGGCATCTATTGACAACGATGACAACGAGTTGATCACGCTGGACCTCGTGCAGCGTTACGTGGAGATTATGGATAAAGCCTATGGGAGTGTCTGCGAGCTGGACATCATTTTCAACTTCCAGGTTGCCTACCATGTGATAGATGAGCTGCTGATCGACGGTGTGATCCAAGAGAGTAGTTCGAGCGAGGTTCTAAAGCGTGTGCATCACCAGGATCAGCTGGAGCTGGGTGAGCAGATCGAAAGGTAAGCAGGCTTTCAAACCAAAAATGGTTACAAATATGTTACTAACAAGCGCAATTCCAGGGTTTATTCGTGATAATGATACAGCAGGTTGTGGGAATGTAAGATAATTATATAGTTGACAGAGTGATGTTGAGCTTGTCTTCTTGGAATTAACCAGTTGGTTTGTAGCTTTAGTCGCGTCAATCGACGCAATAAGTAGTTACCCGCTCGAGGTTTCTGACCAACGAAAGTTGGCGAAATTTTTAAAAAAATTGGAGCGGAAGCGGTGCGAGTGAGGACGTAGAGAGAAAAAAACATCTAGAATATGAGGTGTCTTGTCTATTTGGAGATTAAGCATTATTGCCTGAGTGCTAGAATAACATAAAACAAGATGTTGGCATTGAGATTAGCTACTAGAGGTATGTGAGAGCAGATTGCATTCTTGAGACTCGGAAAAAACAGAATCAAAACCCAACTTCCACCGCATGTTCCCTGGCCCTATCGGAGACACAAACAACGATTGAAATTGACGACGGAATTGAGCGGTCCCACAGCATTATTGAAACGTCCGTTCACCGTATACATGATTGACTTTTTTCCGGTACTTTTGGACGAATTCCCTACGATAAAACACGACATACTAACACGCTCACCAGCTTCAGCAAGACCTTTTGCATCGGTTGGTATCAGATCCGCCCCAGTCGGTCTCAGATACTTGTCCACCCCGGTCGACCCAAAGACTAAGGCAACCTCGCTTATTGACGCTTTGCCAGGTAACTCTTTCCTTTCCAAGACCGGTATCCTTGCCACTTCCGCTGCTGCATCGATCTACGCCATCTCCTCTGAACTCTACGTTGTCAACGATGAGTCCATTCTGCTCGTCACTTTCATTGGTTTCGTTGCTTTGATCTCCAAGGCTATTGCTCCACTTTACGGTGAGTTTGCCAAGAGCAGAACCGAGCACGTTGTTGGCATCTTGAACGACGCCAGAGCCGGCCACGTCCAAGCTGTCCAGGACAGAATCAACCAAGTGTCCAACTTGAAGGACGTTGTTTCCACTACCAAGGCATTGTTTGAGCTTTCTAAGGAGACTGCTGCTTTGGAGGCTGAGGCTTTCGAGCTGAAGCAACAGGTCACCGTTGCCTCCGAGGCCAAGTCTGTCTTGGACTCGTGGGTTAGATACGAGGCCCAGGTTAGACAACACGAACAAGAACAACTGGCTTCCACTGTTATCGCTAAGGTTCAATCCGAGATCCAAAACGCCAAGTTCCAAGACAAGGTCCTTGCTCAATCCGTCGAGGAGGTTGAAAAGCTGTTCGCCAAGGAGAAATAAAGGCTCTCATCATGAACTCTGCGTGTTACTTTTAGATTACCTTTATGAAATGCGTTTCTTTTCTCTTAGTTTTCTATTTTTATATTAACTAGATTCAAAAATATGAAACGATCTTATGTTCAAATTTTACAATTTACTGTGCTTGATTTTGCTGTTTGATATACTCTTCTTCCTCTTCTGCCAGATCCTCTGGGTTTGATTTTGCAATGCTTGCTGTTTTCTGCTTCGACAGTAACACCGTGGGGACCAAAAGCTTTGCTGTGTGCTCTTTAGCTTCGTAGCTAGTTGCAATTCCGGCTATTTTCCAGAACCGAGGTTTAGGAGACGCTGGAAAGGGGATTGATTCCGGATCAATCATATTGGAACGGATTGGTAGTCGTTCTGCTGAAAATCCATTTGTTTTTGTTATGTTTTCGAATCCAGAAGGTGCTATCCCGAGCGGATTCAGCTCTTCGTCATAGAACACAGATTTGGTGTACAGTTTGATCTGTCTTTCCGGATGAACGACTGGTTGCGTATTTTTGGTTTCCTCGGTGGAAAGCTTGTCTTTCCGTTTCTCGTGAGACTCTAAAAGTGACAGCTGCGATTTCAGCTTTTCGAGGTGCTTTGCATCATTTATAGACCTATTGGACCGAGACTCCAAATGTGAGATTTTGCGGTTCAGATTCTCAATTGTTCCATGTTTCTCTTTGATGGTTTTGAGTTTTTGTTGATTTTTGAGTTGTTTTTGCTTTCTGAGTAGTTTCTGTTTCTGTTTCTGTGCCTCTGTCTTGTTGTACATCCCTAGATGGTCGAAAACGGCTACTTATTCGGTATCTTGAGACTGTAATACTCGACCCAAGCCGCGGAGAAAGTTTAATTCAAACTATTTTTTTTCCTCTTGCGGAAAATATTCTCCACCATCTCTAGCACACACAGTATCTGATCCTGCGAGTGCAAGCACACAGTCCCAAATGAGTCATCCACAACAGCAACAACAACAGCAACAAGCTCAGAAACAACAACAGCTAACAGTGAATGAACAGCAAAACAGTGGTTCCCAGGATGTGCCCGTGCAGTCACTCGAACAGCTAAGACCTAGACTAACTCAACTGACACACTCTCTTCGAAAATTCGAAGACTCGTTGGTCTCGACCCCTACATTGCCAAATTGGTCCAATCTTCAAAACCAGTTCAATGTTATACTATCACAGCTCACGTCTTTCACGAGAACTTTGGATGCCAATAGGAACACTTTAAAAAATACCAATGTTTATCCCAACGCAGAGTTCGATACCACTCAATTCGAAGGCCTTCTTACTACAATGTTAAGGAAAAAACATTTGCCCGAGGTGGAAGAATGGATAACAGAAAATAACACAAATGAAATCACGGAGGACATTCTTTCCAAGGACGACGACATCTCTGCCCAGTGTCTTCAAATCGCCGAAGAACTGCTACAAGGCCATGTCTTTGGGGGTTATCTTACAAAGGAAGAAATAGATAACGGGGAAAAGTTTGAAGCACTTAACATGGGAGACAAAACGTCAGCCGCAAAGACACAGCAATCTCTTGCCGGTGCCGACGTATACCGGTTTATATACCAAGGTCTGGACTCCAACGTGAATCAGTGATCTATCGTCGCCTTCATTTTGAATTTCTTCCTAAAGTCCTTCGATAATTGACTTTTCACGCTTTTGAAACTACTTTTGTAGTTTACTCCGTCGTAAACTAAATTACTTTTCAATAGCTTCTCGCAATACTCTTCGCTCCATCGCTCGTCTTCTCGATCCAAGGGAAATTCGGCCCAATTGATGGCAAATGATGTGTTAAAACTGTTAAAATGACGCTTATTCTTGAGCCGCTCACTATAAAAATCTTGAGTGATCACATGTATGTGAAGGTTGGCCAAAGATGGATTGGAGTGGCAGCATACTTTGATAAAACTGTTTATGTCAAAATCTCTATCGAGAGCCACGTATTCTTTGTCAAACTCGCGTTCCAGTATTGATCTCGTCTTGTCAATGTATGGTTCCAACATTGATTTGAAACCTTCATCCTGGAAGGCTTTCTGTGGCTTTAAAAATGTAAATTTACGAGATCTGGGAATCACGAGGTAGTGGAATATAGCTTTGGGAAATTGATCCTTGATTATCAAAACATTTTCATCATGGAATACCACAATTTCAGGGAACTCGTCTGGTGCCTTTAAGTACTTTTCGAACTGGTATCTGAAGGACATTATACACACTCAATTAGCTTCATAAATCGTAAATCCATGAAGGGTTTTAGCCCTGAAAAATAGGTGCTCGGATTTTGAAAAAAAAAAAAAAAAAAGGACTCAACATTGACAAGCACATCTATCTTTCAATTATAGAATCCATTTCGAATTTTTGCTACCACTTTGCGCAAAATCTGGATAAGCGATATGTATTATTAGTGTTACACAAAAGATCGTGTCGTACGCTATGCTTGCAAAAAAATTGTGCCTATGTACAAGAGGTGCGCAGCGAGGAGATTCACAGTTGCGATAAAAGCTTAGTGAAAAGTTCCCAAGTACCAAACATGATCATACTGTTTGGCACAGTTCTCATCAAATGTGGGGTTAAGCCTCCGTACATTGAGGCAAAACCTTCCTCCTTAAGAACCAGTTTGAAACACTGGACTAGACCGGTATATTTGGGCTTTCCATTCTCTGTCGGAGCCTGTCTCAGTCTGGTTCTGACCACCTCATGTGGATAGGTGATCAAACTAGCGATGAACTTGGCAAATCCGGCAGATCCTGAACGAGCAAACCAGTCCATCACATCGGTAGTCTGCGTGCGTTTCCCGCTTTCCTGGAGTTGCTGCGATCTTCTGCCAATGATGGTTTTCATTTGTTCATACAACACCCACTGCAACGTCGATTCGGCAGATCCCAGGTACGATGCCGATAGACCACGATACAAAGCGACGACTCCCTCGTTCTTGACGATTTTGACAAAACAGTCGATTGAATTTTTGTAGGTCTTTGTGGTTGCTCTGTCCAGTTGCAGTCTAGTTTTCACTAGCCATATCGGATTTGTGGCGGTGCTAGTTGCAAATCCGGCACTGATTCCAGCGAGAAGATGCACAAGGGAGCTCTCTTGGCCATTAAATAGCTGTGTGTCTTTGATCAGATCTTTGGAGTATCCATAGGTGAAGAAGTTGATGGATCTGGCAGGTATCACACCGACCAAATTTGGTCCCAGACCTTTAAACAATGCACGAGGTCCTTCTTGCAAGTAAACGTTTCTTAAAATCAAACAAGTTTCTTTGAAATGAGTTGATACGCTCCGGGCAATATTCATGTTTGTGGCTGTACTTTTGTATGCGTCTCTATAGACACTTGACTGTAATCTTGTCTTGACAACATCAAAAGGAGATGTGAAAACTGCGCCACACATTCCTCCTAAACCGCCAGCAACAAAATGAACCCAGGGTTTGACCCTTTCCTGTTCAGAGGAGGCGGTACTTTTTGTTTCAATAGGGGCGGCTTCCCTTAAAGTTGACGACTTTTCGTCGCTGGTCAAATAAGGGAGAGACTCGCTGATGTCTCTCTCCAGCTTTTGCTCGAACTCTTTGAGGTTCTTTTTGTCCAACGTCATTTTTCAATATAATATTCGGAGTTTTTTTTGAAGGGGAATAGCTTATCAAGCCTCCATCTGTCGATCAAACAAAGTGTGATGAAAAATAATGACCAGATTGATGATTTCAATATAGCTTGCAGAGCACAAGATTCCTCTAATCAGGTTTTTTTTTTTTTTTTTTTTTTTTTTCAGTACAAAATTTTTCACTGCTTTAATTAACCCTACAACCGTTTAGCAAAGATACTACAAGACTGTAGATAAAAATTGATTCGAAGCTATCAAGTAACAACACCAAATGATATGATAGAGTTATTTTCTTTTTTGTATTAGGAGAAATATATGAAAAAAGAAAACGTAAAAACAGAGCTCAACCATCCTTGCCGCATATTATAAGATTTAAATGGAAAGTTGCCTTGGCCGAAAGTTTCCGACCAAAAACCAACAATCTTTCAACATGTGTAGACATTTAAATGTAAGTTTCGTAAGCAATTGGAGCCAAGCTGGTTGGGACACCGGCAACAACCTTGGAAGGTCTTGGGCCAACTGGTTGTCTCTTGAGCAAAACGGTCTCACCGGAAGCCTTAGCAGCAGCCTTCTTAGCAGCGTTTTCCTTAACTCTGTCCAAGAACTCTTGTCTGCACTTGGAGTGCTTGACGTGCTCGACCTTGATGTTAAGTCTCTTCTCGATGTATCTGTTACCGACGATCTTGTTGACAATAACACCAACAGAGCTCTTGGTGACGTTGTTGACAATACCAGTCTTACCGTGGTAGAACTTGAATGGCATACCCTTTTGGACGGCACCGTTAACCTTGATGTCAACAATGTCACCGACCTTGTAGGTCTTCAAGTACACGGACAGAGGGATGGTACCGTGCTTCTTGTAGTCACGACTGAACGCGTAACGAGTTCTCGATCTCAAACCATGACTAAAGGAGTTGTATGTTAGTATTAAGATCACAAGTGATATGTGAGGGTGAAACGGCACAAGTGGACAGACATGCAATAAATGCTGATGCGCAGATGCGGCAAACTTGAATTCTTATGATAACATCGTGCGGATCATTGAGTCTATCAGTAGTTGTTGTTTAGCGGGCTCATTTGCACTTTTGCTCATTAGAGGTTGCTGATGTTCGTTGTGATGAATTGCAATTTTCATTGTATCCCGTGAACCATACTAGTTCACGTTTTGCCTGTCCACTGTAGATCGTTTCTATCCTCAGTTGAGAGCTCATCCATACCTTTTACCCATTTTGAATTATGTTGATTGTAACTTTAAGGTTAATCAAGCTATCAAACACTAATACTATGCTGAAAGCTTTTTTCTTTCTTCAATAGTGTTCACTTTTTTTCACTAGCTCAACGCTCTGCGGGAGACCTGCCTCACAACGCTCTATAAAATTTTTCACCGCAAAAAATTGTAGTTTGTGGCTAATGTTGTGGCGCAAACTTACTATTTTTGTGGCGTATAATTAGTTTATGCGCTAGGGTAACCGTAATACGGAGCTTATTGGCACGTTTTTGAATGTAAGTCAAATGGCAGATTTGGGTTTTGAAAACCCGGTCACACTGCTAGCCCTCTGTGATGTCACGTGATTGATTCCGGGCTTGAAAAAATCAAGGGATTATCACGGCAGTGCATTCAATTCTCGTGATCTTGTTCACCACGCTAGTGATCTATCAATCTACATCAATGTTTGGTTTCGAACAAATTTAGTATATTTTCAGCGCGATAACTATACAGTGGGTAAAAAAACTCCTCAAAAACTAGATTAAATCAGGGTTTATACAGGAATTAAAAAAAGAAAGATTAGTCAAGCAATAGGTTAAACCGCTTACTCGTCATCCTCCTCCTCTTCAGCTCCCTCAGAGGCAGAAGCTTGAGACTTTCTCTTGTTTCTACCTGGTCTTCCACCTCCGTATGGAGAGGTTGGAGCGAAGTCAATGTGCTTTTGGGAGTCCAATCTGACCATGAAAGATGGGATAGAGACGATCTGCTTACCAACGGCAATGTGTCTTTGGGTGATCAAGATTCTGGCGTGGTGGATCGACTTAGCCAGACCGAGCTTGAAAACTTGGGTCTGGAGTCTTCTCTCCAAGAAGTCCTCGATCTTAAGGGAAAGAACGTAATCGAGCTTCATCTTGTCCTCTGGGAGGATACCGACTCTCACAAGTCTTCTGATCAAAGCGTTACCCTCGAAAAGTCTCTTTGGGTCCTTCTCATCTCTGGTCAACAAGTCTCTAGCAGCTCTTCTGATCTTAGAAAGTTGGAAACCAATTCTGTAGATCTCGTGCTTGTTCTTAAGACCGTATTCACCGGCAAGCTTAAGCTCAGCGTCAAGTCTGGCGGACTCGTAAGGTCTCTTTGGGACAGAGTAGGTCTTGGAGTAAGTTCTTGGGGCTCCTTTTGAATGTGTTAGAATAACAGATCTCAATACTACGGGTCTCAAATCACTACAGTGCTACAGAAGAACGTATTCAGTTCAAAATGCTAGGGAAAAGAAGAAATACAGCAAACAAAAAGAATCTTGAAACAAGATCTTTTCCAAGGAATCCATCAGTCTAGTGACAAACAGCAGCCAGTACAAACACAAGAATGTATAGCGCACACCTGTTTTCTATGAGTGAGTGGTTTTTGCGTCTGAAGTGTCGGGAGTTCAGCGCAAATTTCCTTGTGTATTCTTCTCTCACAAAGCAAGCTTTGAAAAGAGATACTTCATCTGAAGTACTGGAGATTCAGACAACAAATAGAGGACTGGTAGTTGACCAGTCCAAATGTTTGTTGCCGAAAGAGGACCCGAACCTCAACCAGTTCAGCAAGCTGAACTGATCTTTGTGTTCAATAAATGGTTACTTACTTGGCATTGTGAGTGTATTTGAACTAAGACTTGGTTGACTTTCGAGAAATATAAAATCTTCAGAAGTAAATTAAACCTGCAACTTCATTTCCTTTTATAGATTGGCGATGAAAAAAAAATTCGTGCCACTGGTTCGAGTGAAAAAAATCCGGTCTCAGGTGTGACTCAAACCCTCAACTTGTCTAAGATCACGTGATCAGGTCTAAAGGTTGCGGATGATTCTTATCGGCTAGAATCTCCAGGTACAATCTACGAAAGCTCCAAATTTCAGAGGGTCTAACTCGAGTATCATTTTAGCGACAAAATAGAATCAGAAGTAAACAACTAGTATAACCTATACGTTTTTGACTCATATTCTCTCGTGAGAATATAACCCGAATGTAACATAGAAACCAATTTTCCAGCACACCCAAATGCTCTTTTTTTCCATCGTCAAATATGCATTTCATTTTTTAGATTACTGTTTTTGTTTTTTGGCAACAGGACCCTCCTCGGTGTTCTCGTTCTCCTGTTCTTCAACCACGACAGCGTGGAAGTCCTTGATGATTGAATCCACATCCTCAATACCCAATGGCCTTATGTCACCCATTTGCTTGATTTTGGTTGTGACCTCCTTGATCTGGTCATCAGACAGATTCAAATTCAACTGTTCCACTCTGGATTTGATAGCATTCCAGCCAGTCAATCTGTTTGCGAAATGGATGTATCTGGACAAACCAAAGTCAGCCGGGTTGAGAATTTCGTAGGTCGATGGGTTGGCAAGGATGGCTTTAGCGTGGATACCAGCCTTGTGAGTGAATGCGCAGAAACCAGTGATTGGGTTGTTGAATGGAATGTTCACTTGCACAATGTCGGCAACCAGATTCTCCAACTCTCTAATTTTGTGGAGCTTGTATTTGGATTTGACGTAGTCTGGGTCAGCCACAATCATTCTAGCCATAAATCCTCCAAGAGGGACGATACCGTTTCTTTCACCAATACCCAGCACACAAGTGTCAATGTATTTAGCGCCGGCCTCCAGAGCCGTGTAAGCGTTAGCGATGGCACAACCTGTATCGTTGTGGAAGTGCAACTCGATGTCACATGACACAACAGATTTGACGGTTCTGATCAGCTCATAGACCTGTCTAGGGTTAGCACCTCCAACAGTGTCAGCGATACCTATTCTGTTCACACCGAGTTTGTCGACTGTGCTGTAAATATTGAGAAGATCGACAATGTCAGATCTGAAAGAATCCTCGGTACTGAATCTCACTTCGAGTCCCTTGGATTTGACAAACTCAATCACTTCGATGGCAGACTTGGTGATGAACGACATGTCCTTACCGTGCGAGTGTTGTCTCAAGAAACTGGATGTACCAATAAAGATATTGACACCGTCCACACCAGTCTCAACCGCCACTTTGGCATCGTGCATGTGACATCTAATGTGAGTTAAGATTTTAGAAGTTTTCAGTCCCAATTTGCAGATGGCCTCAACTTCGGCCCTGGCTTGATCAGAAGCGACTGGCGACGTCAATTCGATGTAATCCACTCCAAAGTCATCCAATGCTTTGGCGATCTTGATCTTCATGTCGAGAGTAAAGAAGGCATTGGCAAATTGCTCACCTTCTCTCAAGGTGGAATCTATAAGCTCAAACTTGGACACATTGGACAAGTAATCACTTGGGTTTGGGCCGTACGGATTTATCTGTGGCATTTTGTGGTGTATATTTGTGTTCTAAATCAACTGCTTTTGCTGTTGTGCTGATTAATCGTTCGTGCCTAAGATTTGAGGAGCACTTTTCGAAATATATGGCAATAGACACGAAAGTAAACTTATATAAAAGATACAATGACTCAATTTCAGATTTCTTGAGAACGCGCCCTATATCAATGACTAAAAAAAATTTTTCACCGATAAAAGAAGTGAAAAAAAACGATATTTTTCATCCAGCGAATGACTCTGAGTGAAAAATTTATTCTTGGACACCAAAAAGGGAATTCTCAGCGGCCTATCGGTACAGATCGGAGGCAGACCAAAAAAAATGGTCCTTAGATCAGTTTGAGAAGAACGGATCATTAGAATTTGAATAAGCACACCTACTCTCTACAGTGTCAGTAAACATCATTTGCTGGCATTGGGAACTCATAGCGTAACAAACTTCTCGGCACTAATAAGCGCAATCGTGCAAAATCTGCAAAAATTGATGTCTTCACTGCTAGACGTCATCTACTAAATTCCTTTTACTAACGTGATCTAGTCGTTTGGTCTAGTGGTTACGACGTCCGCTTCACACGCGGAAGGTCGCGAGTTCGACCCTCGCATCGACTATATACACGATTTTTTTTTTGGTTCTAGGTTTTTTTTTAATCTTTAATTCCGTTCAAAAAAATAAAGCCTACAAGTGTTTGATCGTTCAAAGTGGCAATTCTCTATAAAAAAAGATCTAAATTAACCCAAGATCTTTGCATGCTTTCCTCAATGACATTGTCTGATACCTGCTCAGGTTTTTTGTCATCTGTGATTCGTTGGAGAAATCTTGAAATTCAATCAAGTTGCGAGTCAAAAATGATTGAACCTGATTCAGCGGGAACGAATTTGGAATCCTATTGAGGAGAAGAGTGAACTTATCAATCTTGTCAATAATCGTGATATGTGTAGGGTTGTTGTCACCGTTGGTTTCTTGGTTTAAGTTTTCCAGAGTATTGTAGTTATCGAGAAAAGACTCTATCAGCTCCGTATTCTTCATCCCCAAGTACACATCCAAGATAAGCATCAAGAGACTTTCAGAGCTCTCCTGATCCTCACTTGTGAGCCCAACGGATGAGACAGATGAAAGTGGTGGGCCAAAAACATCACCGTCTTTTTTGTTCGAAAGTGGTGACTCTGGCAGAACAAGTGTATTGGCAAAATACTCAGCGGAATTGAAATCGCCCAGCTCACAAAACTTGCGAGTGATGCTCTCATATTCGTGTCTCTTGTACAGGAGAACAAGCTCTAGTATAGGGAGCACGTCTTTGTGTGTGTCTATCTGCATCAAACATTCGTCGACAATAGATTTTTGATCCAAAATGGACTTCGTGTCTTTGTTGACGACAAGCAAGTAATGGTAAAGTTGCTTTTGCAGTTCCAATACCCGCTTATTGCCAGACCTGTTCTCCTCTAGCCTGATATATTTCAGTAATGGCAGTCGGGGGATTGGCAACTCTTGGTAATTAAGGTATAGCCTCTTCATGCTCTCAACCGTGTCCTCGTTCAACAGTGCCAGGATTCGACTCAATAAAGAAAGAATCAAATCTCCAGTAAACTGTTTTTCATTCTTCTCGGAAATCATGAATTCCAGGTAAGTGTGTCTTATCTCGGGCCTTTCGTTTAAAAGGTTGAGAATCTTGGACTCATTAACGTCGGTATTCTCCAGGGCTTTGTTGGTGAACAGTTCGACACCAAATTCGGGGTACTTAGTCAAAAGCCACTCTCCGTACCTCCAAATTGTAGCTGAGCTGTCCGAGCACTTCAAAGTCAAGTAACTTATGAGATACAGTAGGGCATCTTTTGAATCGGGGAAGTTCTTGTTGAATTCAGCGTCTTGCAACTCGCCTTCAATCAGTTTTTTCCAGTAGAAAAGAAACTGTTGATTCTCATTCAACTTCTCATAGAATCTTGCAAGACAATAATACTTCTTATGACTTAGAAGAAGTTCAATCACCTCATTAGAACAATCTTTGATGCACTCTAAGCATTCCACGAGGTCCGGTGAGTCAAGATGGATTTCAATCAAGCACAATTCAATGCTTTTGAGAATCTCCTTGTCATGTATCTTCCCACTCGAAAGACAGGTGTTCAAGTAAAGTTTCAAAAACTCTGTGATCTCATTTCTATCTTCTTTGGAGTATTGTTCTTTCAGTGCTAGAATCTTTTCCGACAACCCCTGCACTTGCCAGACAGAGCCGTAAATTCCATCCTCCTTTCCACTGAATATCAAAATGATTATCCTAGGATCCAATTTGTCCATGTTCCCGCACCAAACTTCAAAACATTGATTGAACATGTAGAACTTCAAGGTGAGCAAACCCAAAAGACTGAGTGTGAAAATGCTTTCCTCTCTGTTCAGTGCCTCCTGTTGGGGCTCGGTAAGTTCCGCGAGTTGGGCTTTGTCTTCTCTGAGTTCGTCCGAAAGCTCATCAAATATTGCTGCGCAGTTTCGCTCCTCGGCACTTTCATAGAGTTGAATCAGTCGAATGGGCTTAGGTTGCGGTTGAAGAAGCTTGATACTTGACCCGAGCCTGTCATAGACTATACAAGACGAAATGGAGGCATACTTTTCAAATGCCACGTCAGACTCCTCTGCTATTTGCTGGATCTCCTCAGGAGTAGACTTGGAGATGACTGGTATTCTGGTCAGTAACTTTCGTAGCTCCTCATTCTCCATCTTGAACAACCGGCTCACATGCTTCACTGCAACTACAGCCTCATCCGGAAACTTGATCGTTTGTACAACCGTTTGGTCGTGCAATGTGTGTATTTGGAGCTCGTTGTGGCCAAAAACTGCAATGGAGTAAGGATAGTCCACTGCCAAGCTCTCCGGATAGCATTTCCAGGAAATAGTCCCCCTGCAAACATCGCCATTAAGATTGACCACCATTCCAAAAGCTGGCTGGTCAGTTGAAGAACCCCCACAGGCCATCAAAAATTCAGACTTGCCCACAGGAGCAATTATTGGTTTCAACGAGAGTTCTCCTTCATTATCGGATGAGTATTTTGCAGTAGACAAGGGGAACAGAGGGATTTTTTGCACTTGTTGAAGATCAATCAGATCGTAAGTGTTCTTGGTTCCAACTGCTGCAAACCGGGATCTTCTAACACCTTGAAGAGAATTTGGATAATTAACATCTTTGTACAACTTGATACTATCATCAAAAATGCGAATCAGTCTGATGGATTTGTTGGTGAAAGCTGTAACATCGACGTACACTGATCCGTTTACATTGTTTGCCGGGGCAATGAGATTATGTCCGTTGGAGTCGAGACGTAGCTCGTCGTTGTTCACTGAAATGTCTGTCACGTCTTTCACTTTCCCGATATTGGCAGGGGACAGTTCAGGAAGAATGTATGCGTTCATTGTGAAACCAGAAAGAATCAGGGCTTTGGAAACCTCTGGAAGAAGAACGATTTTCTCAATCGGTTTCAGTTTTGTATTGCTGAATCGCTGTCTGGAAACCTGAATGTATCCCCATTCATCGTCTAACTTGTACATGTGTATAATTTCTCCGCAACTTGTTCCAATGTAAAGGTTCATTTCCCAGGCCTCTATGCACGTGATGAATGGTTTCTCAACCTCATGTATGTCTGGGTTTCCAAGAGGGATATCCTGCACCATATCAATTAGCGAGTATGGTCCTTTCGATGTTATTATCTGAACTTTTTCTGAGCTCTTTGTGTGCTCCTGTACCTGTTCTTGTTCTTGTTCTTGTTCTTGTTCTTGTTCTTGTTCTTGTTCCTGTTCTTGTTCCTGTTCTTGTTCCGTGCTCATCTCTGAATGAGCTTCATCTTTCGCATTTTCCTTAGTTCCTTCCTCTTCCTCTTCCTCTTCCTTTTCCTCTTCCTTTTCCTCTTCCTTTTGTTCTTCCTTTTCCTCTTCCTTTTCGTCTCCTCGTTCTTCATTGGTTGCTTCTTGATTTTTTTCTAGTGTATCGTCGTTTTCCCCGCTCTCCTTAGTCTGTTGATCTGGCTGTGTGGCAATATCTGTTTCTGTTTCTGCTTGCTTATCGATTTCCCGCGAGGAAACATCCAACTCTTCACCTTGAGGTCCTTTTGGGGCTTTTGTGTCCGCTGAGTCCTCGTCCGAGATCTCTTGGGTGCTCTCGGTCACACCGTCCGCTGAATTATCGCCCACATAGGGAACGTCTGGCGTCGTACTCTGCGAATCTTGGTCAAAAGTTTCAAAGTCTGGATTCAAATTTTCCTGCTGTGGTAGCTGATCCTCTGCATTGCTCTTGCCCTTCCGCTTCTTCTTCTTT
The DNA here is from genome assembly GCA_030569375.1 of Ogataea ganodermatis. Classification (NCBI taxonomy): domain Eukaryota; kingdom Fungi; phylum Ascomycota; class Pichiomycetes; order Pichiales; family Pichiaceae; genus Ogataea; species Ogataea ganodermatis. The sequence continues at coordinate 577,321 of JAJMKV010000007.1, forward strand.
TTCTTCTTCCGTCCTTTAATAACAGAGTCACTCACGTTAGCTGGCTCTTCTATACCAACCGCAAGCCGATCTTCCTGTTCGTCCCGGTCAATTGTGTCATCAGCCATCCGATTCAGTCCTGAGAGTTGTACTTTAGCTAGCCACAGCGTTTGTCGTTTGGTCTGCGGTGGTATAGTATAAACAGAGAAAAGTATTGATTATAAGCTCAATCTTTTGAATCTGTTTTTTGGATTTTGTCTCTAAAAAAAAATGGGGCTGTGCGATCGTCAATTTTATATCATGTCTCAAGAATCGGACTACACGCATACTCTCCAATCTAATGCTTGATACCGTTGAATTATTACATATTACTACGACTGAAAACCACACTGGGTGCTGGCTTATCCGAAAAGCTTCAGGCCAGAATTCACCACAGCCATCTGCTCTTCCTGGTCCTCTTCAGCACCGCTCAGGTCGCTATCGCCTGACTCCTCGTTCATGTCAACCTTGCGGCCTAGAAGGGATGCAAAGAACTCATCAATCTGATCATCGTTCCACACAAAACGGCTTCTCTTAGGAGCCTCGAAGTTTTGCAAGGGCTCTTGCACAGTGTACTTGAGCTTCCGGCCCTTGGTAGCCTTACGGTCGTAGCTCTTATGGATCTTGTTCTTAGTCAAAGTGATAATTGCAGCAGACGAGCCCGACTGTTTGTCAGAAATCTTTCTGTCAACCATGTCATTCAATAACACCCTGTAGAAATCATCGTCGTCGAAAATGTACTGTTTCTCCTGTAAAGACTTGTCCACCACTTCGAACTGGTCTTCCTCGAGCTCGGGATCCACCTCTTTTTCGTTCTGAGTGTCCTGTTCTGTGTATCCCAACGGGGTCGCGTTTCTTCTGTTCAGTCTTGTTCTCTTGATAAGTCTGTCCATGTCTTGGAGATTGCTTTGAACCTGCGAGTAGGTGTCCTGATTGATCGTTTTAAACTTGCTAGAAGCCAGAACTGATGATCCAGATGCAGCCTGGACTTTGTTAGACCACTTCACCAGGACCCCCTTCTTGTACGACTCCAAAGCCTCGTCCAGTTTGTTGGTTTCGTCCATAGCAGCATCCAAACTTCTCTTTTTGAGGTTCACCTTCACCTCAGACTCCACAATTTGATCTTTGAGGTATAGCTTGGCCCGCACATTCAGCACCTTCTTTATCAATGCATGCAATTGTTCGTTCACATCTGCCACCTTCGACTCGGTGTCTTCAGAAGCATGATCTTCATAAGTTTGTCTGTCCAAAGGAAGCTGGTTCGCCGCACTCATTGCCTTCTGTATCTTGATTCTGGAGTCAAGCACGAGATCGTACAAGCGGTTTTGATTGATAATTGAGTAACCTTTGAGAGCATCAGACTTGGCAGAAGCCGAAAGTCTCGAAACCATCTGTTTTTTTTCTTCTGCAAGCATCTTTGCCAATTTCAATCTGCGATAGTCGTCCTCCTCGTCGTTCTTCTCTTCTTCAGATCCATCTGATTCCTCTTCAGATCCATCGTCAGAACTCTCCAACTCTTCCTCGTTTTCGCTGTCTGTGACATCAGCTAAAATGTCTTCCGATCCACTTGAGCCTTCATCAGCATCCTCGTTGTCTTGTTCTTCGCCAAACCCGAATTCCTCTGCCTCTGCCTCGCTATCTTCTTCGTCGCTTCCTTGAACTGTAGCCTCATCGTCAAACAGCTCAGCTCTGCTGGTTCTTGCTCCATCATATTTAGGGCCCAAACTCACGGCAACATTTCGTAATTTACTCTTTGTGGATGCCACATAGTGCTCTCTTTGGCCTGATTCGTCCTCAGATCCACTGGATCCCTCTCCATCACTGCTGAACCCTGCTCCTTCATCTTCGATATCGTGATCGCGGTGTTTTGGACGCGTGAGCTCCTTCGCTATTTTGTCGGAAAGTGTCTTCACTTTTTTCGCCATTTCCAAAGGTTTGTTGTCTATTAAACTGGTTCTGCGATTGAAACAGGCTGGCTAGTTTAAGGTTCTATTGTAGTTGTAATGGTGAAATAAATTTTCAGAAAAAAAAAAATTAAAAAAAAAAAAAAAAATTTCCACAGAAATTTTTCATGCTCTTTTCCGGATAGATAAAGGTGTTTGGATAGAAGAGATTTCTCTTGGACCACTGTCATATACTAAATTAATTGGGGTGCTGGTACACAAGACTTACATGACTTCTATATTCCTAAATTTCCCATGTCTTTGGTCAGACCCTTGAAGGCCGAACCCTCTTGCTTGCCAGGAGTCTCCTTCTTCATCCTTCTGGCAGCAAGCTTAGTTCTCGAAACACTGTCAGCAGCTTTCCTAATGTTCTCTAGCTCCTCATCCTTTTTCACGAGCCTGCGTCCACCCTTTTCCAGCTGATAATTATCAAGGAAATCGTCAACCAGACCCGCGAAGTCTGATCTTTCGTTAGCGAAATCAAATGGCTCGTAATCATCTTCCTCCTCAATATCGTACTTCTCCTTCATAACGTCGAACTTATCGTCTATTATAGTCAGCTGTTCAGTCCGGCAGAGAGCAGATGAAGACATGGAGTAGGATGACGTGTCTGTCGTGGCACCCTTCTTTCTCTTTTCCTTCTTTTTCGAGCTCTTTGACTTCATCTTGGAGCCTTGAATGTCAGGTAACTCTCCAAATGCATCATTCTCTTCTTTCTCTTGTTCTTCTTCCTCAGAACCAAATTCATCGTCAGAATCCCAATCGTTGGCTATCTTTCCTCTGGCTTGCGCTTTTTTGAACTTGCTAAAATCCTTCTCCCAGTTGAAGTTTCCCTCTTTCTCATTTCCAGAGTCGTAGTCTGCATATTCGTCTTCGTAATTGTCGAGATCCCAGTCCTCCTCTTCTGCGTAATCATCTCCATCATATTCCTCTAACGTCATCTCTTTTTGTTTCCCTGAAAGAAGTTGAGAAAACACATCAATATCGTCAACATCTTGACCTGCATCAATGTATGCCTCATCTTCCAAAGCCTCTAAAACTTCCCTGAGATCCGGATCTAGGTCGGGCTTGAAACCACTAATGGTATCTTGAATATTCTGCTGTCTCTGGTAGTCATATGCCACTTTCTCTTTAGAAGGAAGTATGTCTTCAGGAAGGTCAAGAGCTGGTGCAGCATTCACTTGATCTCTAAACTTCACTTCCTTGTTCTTGTTAACTGGTTTCGATGAGTCATTCGCAATGAAGATTCCCTGTTCATCGTCTCCGATACTTCTCAAATGCTGCATGTAATCATATTGTGAGTCGTCATATGTGATACCGTAAAGAGCAGCTTCTCCCTCATTCTTTCTGATGCTTCCTTTCTCTATTTCATCGTCGAGCTCTTTCTGTAAGTCGTCACGTGTTTCTAATCTCTCCTTCTTCTTTTTGTTGTCTTTTTTGATCGGAACAAGGACTCGTTCACTCGCCTCGTCGTTGTAATAGAGGGGATCCTCGTGATCTCTGTGCAAAAGGGCATAATTTTGCGCCTTCTTCTTATCAATCCACTTTTTGGTAGACATGTTCTAGCAAGTTTGATTCTGAGGGCCTGAACTCGAACGTGAGTACCTTTCATCAAGACATATTTTCATAATCCATCCAAGATTTTTAATTCTTTTTTTTTATCTTCAAAATTTTTTTTTTTTTTCACAATTTTTTTGAGCCGCACATTTTGCGTCGATCGACTCGTCACGTCTGGGATCATATTTTTGTATACTGACAAAAATATAAATTGAATTAGCCTCAGTGGTTTGTTTTCTTTTGAGCGATAGGCTTGCTTTAACTCCTCATTACCTACGGAATAGCTGCCTCTGACTCCAGCCAAGAAAGCGCTTGAATTTCTAATTATCACAACAGAGGATCATGAAAATCAAATTGAATGGCTGCTACGCTGTCTACTCATGGCACTGGGATGTGCCAGAAGACGAAGTTTGCGGAATCTGTCGCGTCTCTTTCGATGGAACTTGTACCACATGCAAGTATCCAGGTGATGAATGCCCATTAGGTAAGTCACATCTTTCCCAATCAAATCATACTCATTTGTTGTTTCTTTGGTACTAACTATTTACTCGCAGTCATTGGGGAGTGTCAACATGCGTTCCATATGCACTGTATATGGAAATGGCTTGAAACGGAGACCGCCAAAGGCCTTTGTCCTATGTGCAGACAGCCCTTCAACATGGACAAAGACAAGGATGTCAACAAAGGCGTGCGAATCCCTACAAACGAAAGTTTTCTGTCCAATTCTGGCGTCAATGATGACTTCGTGATGAACGACCGAGATGGCAGAAGCAACAGTATTACCTCAGTGTTCAATAATTCATCTGGCCTCGAGTCTTAGGTGCTGGCGCCAAGTTCAGGATAATCTACTGTGATTTACCAGCCACAATGTTTATAGAATCATTTTGTGGCTAGTGCATGAAGAAAAAAAAATTGGAGCGAATGGATTGAAAATGAAGAATAAAAAGTTCATCGTGAGTCACTCCATACATGTAAAGCAATCAGTTCAACTGTCTGCGATACAACCAGGAAGACCTCGCACCATGTCGAAAGATGCAGATACAACGATCAACGATGACTTACAATTTGGGCAGCAAAAATACACAATCGTTGTGAAAGTTGGCTCTTCGTCCATCGTGGACGATAAAACCCGTGAGCCTCGAATCGCCAACGTCTCGATGATTGTGGAAACACTGGTCAAGCTACGCAGACAAGGTCACAGGATTGTGCTTGTTTCTTCAGGTGCCATTGCTGTGGGTTTGAATCGCATGGGAATGGTTCGCAGACCAAAAAAACTGGCGGCAGTGCAAGCGTTGTCTGCTATTGGTCAAGGAAAACTGATCTCGCTTTGGGATGACATGTTCAGATACCAAAATCAAACTACAGCACAAATATTACTTACAAGAAATGACATCATGGATTTTTCGCAGTTCAGAAACGCTGAAAATACGTTTGAAGAGCTTCTTGATATGGGTGTTATCCCAATTGTTAATGAAAATGACACCATTTCCACGCAGGAAATCAAGTTCGGTGATAACGATACTCTCTCAGCGATTACTGCAGGCATGTGCAATGCTGACTTTTTGTTCCTGCTGACTGACGTTGACTGCCTCTACACTGACAACCCAAGAGAGAATCCCGATGCTAAGGCTGTGCCGGTGGTGAAGAACATGAACAGTCTTGATGTCAACACGAAATCAGTGGGATCCAGCGTTGGTACTGGTGGAATGGAGACGAAACTGATTGCTGCGGACCTGGCGACGAATGCTGGAGTCACTACTGTCATTTGCAACTCTAATCATCCGGAGTACATGATCGACATAGCTAACTACATCTGTGAAGCGGACTCTGGTTTGAGAAATGCTAAAGAGGTTTGTCCCCAGGAATCTGCTGAAGAGTTCCTTGCCACCAATATGCATGAGATGGAGAAATTGAAGGCCCATCAAATTCCTTTGCATACCAGATTTATTGGACAGCCAAGAAACACTGTTAAAAACAAAGAGTTCTGGCTTCTACACGGACTCAAACCTGCGGGATCGGTGATAATCGATCTTGGGTGCTACCAGGCAATCACGAGAAGGAACAGGGCTGGTCTGCTGCCTGTGGGGGTGATTTCAACCGAAGGCACATTTGGACAACTCGAATGTGTGAACATCAAGCTGGGGTTCAGGAACAAGGAGAACAGAGAGTTGGATACGTCTCAAAAAGTGTTCACGATAGGACGTGGACGTTGTAACTACTCGTCTCACGAAATCGACAAGATCAAGGGCCTGCACACTGTGGAGCTCCCATCCGTGCTTGAGTATTTTGACTCGGAATATGTTGTCCACAGACAAAATTTGGCATTTCCATTGCATCCGGACGGAGAACTTCTGGCTCTTTTGAATTCCTTGGGAGTTTCTGACGATGAAGCTGAGTGAAAGATTTGTATGACAGATCAAATAAAATAGGAAATTTAACTTGAGATCTGCACAGCCGCGGCTTCTCCTTACAAATTTTTCTCGCTGTAAATTGGATAGAAAGCCCCGTTCACCTGTAAAAAGAGTACAAGATACAGCAGGGGATAAAGCGGGACTTTTTCGTGCCTAGAACAAGAGAATTCGTGGTAAAAGCTCGACATGAGCCGTCTCAATCAGGAAACCAGTCGCTCGCCCGACCGAGATGGTTCACTTTCCGATAGTATGAAGATAGCAAAAAAGGGAGAGAGATCGAATCAAGATGAGCCTGTCAGAAGATCCGACATACACAGCGTATTTGAGAGCGGTAACTTCTCGGCGAAATACATTAGAAGAGGCAATGATGTTGGCTCGTTGGCGGGACGAATGAGTGTGACTAGGGCTTCTCTACTGCCAAATATGGCGGACAATGCGCTAGTGGAAGAGGCTGCCAACGAAACAGAGTCAGACTCTCCGTCTTTAGACTTCAAAAAGGTAGCCACGTCCGACGTCGAGTCTTCGCATCCAGTTACAATCACTGGAGGCTTCAGTGAGCTTCCGAGTGCAGTTTCTGCCGGAAACACGCTAAGCGGTTCTATTGGCGGTTTGACGAACGAAACGAGCAACCGAAGATACAGCGTACTGTCGAATATGATATCATCTTCGGTCGCTACCAACTCTAACAAGCTTCCGGGATATTTGAGGGAAAACGATATGAGTTTCAAGTCTACCAGAGCGTCGAAGACGGTGAACTCTGTGATGAGATCGAGATCGGTTACTCCTGCTCCTGATTCCAATTCTCCAGAAATAGACGTGGAAAATCCGAACCCGGAGGTTGTCGAAATTGTTGGCAGACATCTCAATCTTGGCAGCGAGCGCTCCAACAACCGAGAAGTGGACGATTTGCCGGTGGAAGCTGGCTATGACTCGCTCAAACGCCAGGGCGGAGACATCACAAGAGGAATATACAACTGGGTCTCCGAACAACGAGGTTCTGTTTCACCGCTGAGGAGAGTGGCCAGTTCTGACTCCTTGTCGTACAGATCAAGAAGAGGGTCCGACCCGGCCGACGAGGTCATCATGCCAATCAATGAGATGACCCTTCCTGGGGGATTCAGAAGAAGTTACATTGCACAGAAGCACCGGGACCAGCAGATCGATGGGCTCAGAGAACGACAGGCAGAAGATGGAGGAGATTTCGGTTCAGTTCAAACCCACAGACAGAAACAAAGGGCCCAGAAGAATACAGGGTTTGACAACCCCAACTTTTTCACCAGAAACTTCATTGAGTTCCTGACGCTATATGGACATTTTGCTGGCGAAGACTTGAGAGAACAGGATGACAATGAATCTTCTTACGACTCAAGTGTGGCCGGTGATGAAGAATCCATCGATGCCTCGGAAGCGGACACGAGTGGCGGCGAAACCAGCGACACTGACGACGTCGACGCCATCATTGGCGCTGACCTCGAGCCACAGACTTCGCTTCCTTCACTTCACTCGGTGTCGTCTCCAGTCAAGCAATATCAAAGTGGAAGACGTGGAAGACTGTCTAACATCTCCATAGGCAGCGGCGCCATCCCTGTTGCTGCTAACCTCCAATATCAGCTCCTCTCGGACTCGAAGAAAATGCTGCATAAACACAAGAGGTTTGCTAAACAGAAAAGAGCCATCAAAGAGAAGGGCTCGTCGCACAAAATCTCAAACTCGAAGGCTTTCCTGCTTCTGCTGAAAGCTTTTGTGGGTACGGGAGTTGTTTTGCTGCCAAAGTCGTTTTCAAATGGCGGTCTTTTGTTTTGCAATATCATGATTGTGATCTTCTCAGTGATATCCTACTACTGTTTTACGGTCCTTATCAGCTCGGTTTCACGGAGCCGAGTTTCTGGTTATGGAGACGTGGGACTCAAGCTTTACGGATCAAAGTTCCAGCTTCTGATTCTTACTTCGCTGGCGATGTCCCAGCTTGGGTTCTCTAGTGGATATGTTGTTTTCGTCGCCGAAAACTTGAAAGCGGTGACGAAAACGCTCACTTCAAATGATTATGGTCTGGAAATGTTCATGTTCATACAACTGGCTGTGTTTTTGCCGTTGTCTTTGACCAGAAACATCGGTAAGCTGAGTTCGACTGCTCTTATTGCCGACATGTGCATTTTTTTGGGACTCATCTACATCTATGTCTGTTCTTCTGTTCACCTGGTCTCTAATGGAGTGTCGTCAAAGATCTCGATGTTCAAAAGCGAGACATGGACTTTGTTCATTGGAACAGCGGTTTTTTCTTACGAAGGAATCGGATTGTTGATCCCGATTCAAGAGTCAATGGCAAGCCCACAATCCTTCAACAAGCTCCTGGTTCTGGTGATGATTACTGTCACAATTATATTCGTGACCCTATCGAGTGTTGCCTATCTCAGTTATGGCGATGACGTTGAAACAGTCATTTTGATGAATTTTCCCAGAAATGGTGCAGCACTGGTGATCCAGATGTTTTACGCATTAGCAATTCTGTTGTCGACGCCGCTTCAATTGTTTCCCGCTATAAAAATTATAGAAAACTACCTTTTCCACAAAAACAGGAAAACTTGGAAAGCCAAAATCAGAAGAGAATCGGAGTCAAGGAGTTTGCTCGCAGATTCCAACGCAATCAACTACGATACTTTTGATTACAGAGACCTCTCTCACTTCAAGTCACACCAGCAAGCACATCCAATAGCGTCTGATACTGTTGGATCAGCTGCCGAGTCCGTGGCTGTTGATTCTAACGGCATAATGTCGGGTAAGTCTGACTCTATGATCAAGTGGCTCAAAAACTTGCTCCGAGTTGGCGTGGTCCTGGGCATGTGTTTGATTGGCTATGTTGGTTCCAGTGATTTGGATAGGTTTGTTTCCCTTATTGGAAGTTTCACTTGCATTCCACTGATCTACATATATCCGCCTCTGCTCTACCTCAAGTGTTTCAACGAGGAAATCTCAACGAGAACAAAAACTGCAAATTACACTATTTTTGCTCTTGGAATAGGTATGATGGTGTACACGAGTTTCCAGACAATATCGAATTGGAATCAATAGAGGTCTATTTCTTCTGACGAATTCTTGGCATTCTGAATCACGCTTTCCCAGTCTGTTTTGAGAAGAAGAATCACTTCCATTACGGTAAGGATAAACACAGCGATTGTGAGTCCGATCCATAATCCCAGCACCCCGAAATTCATCTTGAACGCCAGAAAGTACGCCAATGGGAGACCAAAAATATAGTAACATCCCAGGCTCATAACTGAGCCAACATCTTGTTTCCGCTGACTTCTGAGCAGTCCTGCGCACGTGACGTTGAGCGTGTCATAACACTGGGTAACGAACAACACTGGGAGCACTTTATAGCAGAATTCAGCCACTTGTGAGTCATTTGTGAAAATTCGGGTGATGGGCACCATGAATATTCTGAGGATGATAAACTCCACCACTCCAAGAATAACGGCCCCCTTCATACACAAAAATGTACATTTTCTTGCATCTTCTTTTCTTTCTGCTCCGATGAGTGTTCCAACTCTTGTAGCTATTGCGCACGCTAGTGCAAAGGGAATTTGAAATATCAGCGAACCAGTCGCAGAGCATATTGACTGAACGGCAAGTTCCAACTCACCAAAGTAGGCGGCTGCCAACGACATAATTTCGAATGCAAAATATTCTGCTTCCACAGCCACCAGTGAGAATAAAGACAAGTAGATCTGGTCGTATAGACCAGTGAAGAGAGCACGACGAGAGAATCCGTTCCAGCATTGGTTTCCGTCGATGAATGAAATGTATGCCAGCAGGAGTAGCGCCATGAGCCAAAAAGAGATAGAAACCACAATTGGTGCTCCTATAAAACCCAATTCCAGTGTGAAAACAAAAACATAGGTCATTAGCAAGCTGAGCGGCGCCACAATCACCAAAACATAGGTTGAAGCATGGAAGATCTTCTGTGCTTGCAAAAATCTTTTCGCCAACTCGAAAATCAGCAGTCCCGGAACACCAAACGTGACCGTCCTCAAATAGTCTTGTGCGAGTTTGGCCAGGTTCTGATCAGGCTGCAAAAAACCCAATATTGGTTCACTGAACCAACACAACCCCACCATTGGTATGAGTAGAATGACGTTGACCACCAGATTTTTTTGCACAGACTCACCCACAAGAGGTAAATTACCTGCTCCAAACGCCTGTGGTGCGAATGAGTCAATTGCTGTCACAGCTCCTTGAATAACGCCCAGATAAGTGATATTCATGTACATGGTAGCCAGAGATGCTGCTCCCAACGCGAGCGTCGAAAGTCGACTTATGACAAGCAACGGACTCACGCTCAAGAAATACTGCAAGAAGAAGGCAACTATAAGCGGTGAGCTTGTCTTCCCAATGGTTCGTAGTTCTGATGAAGCTGTTATCGGTTCATGTTTGTTGTCTAGATCATCTAAGGCCGACTGCTCGGAATCTTGACCTGGCAAAACATGGGGATTTCCGTGGCTTTCGAGGTCAGTGGAGATTGCTCCATGTAATGAAGTGATGCCACTGGATAGTGGTGAGGTCTCCAAGGTCATTTTTGTGCAGTTGCAACTGCTGTATACCCGTTTTCTTGAAGACTTCGGTTCGAGGAAGCTTTTTCAAAATGTATGGATTTTTTTTCCGATTAAAAAATCTACTGATTAGAAAAAGTTTATCTGTTTACGGAAACTTTTAGCCATCTCCAACTTCGTTAATAATACACAGTATTCACCCTACCAAATTCTCTTGTCAGCCATGTCAAATCTGACAACCGAATCCAGTTTGTCCTTTCCACTAGAGGCTTTGGATAGTCTGATGTCCTCGAGAGATGGAGGAACGGCTTCGTCGGCTCCGTACAAATGTAGTCTCGCGCCGCCGTTGAGATCAGAAAGCGACACGTTTGGGCTGCCCTTGACGTAATCATTCACAACCATTCTATGATTGTTGTTTGTACGAATGACACGGTTTGACCACTGTAGAAGAGCCAACGAGAGGATCAGTCGCATAAAAATAGCCAATGAAAAGACAATGATTCCAAGAAACAAGCCAACTATATTGAACTTCTCCTGCTCCTCATTGTACAAGAAGTGTTTGACCCACGGGTAGAGCGTCATTTTCACGAAAACGACCACAATTGTGAGTATCGGGAGTCCTGTTCTTTTCAATAGCATCTCAGGATATTCGTTTGCCGAAGCGTCGCTCGTTGACGAGAGATTGGACTTGAAGCTACTGATGTAGTCAGCTGACAAAACTCTCATGTATCTTGCGTAGATTGTAGGTCTGATCCTGTTGAATTTGGTGATGAATGAATGTTTGAGCCAGTCAACTAGCACTTCGGAGCCTATCACGACAAACATTGGACCCATCAAAAGTCCAATCCAGTTATTGAGATTCTTGGAAAAAGTCATATGGCTCGACCACGAATTTGGTTTCAAGTTGTCAAAAAGTCCATTTGTCGAGGTATTGTTGGTATATATTTGAAACAGGTTTCTCGATGAGATGATGAATAGCATGACAAACAGTTGAAAGCGCTCGTTTAAGTCTGCGCATGCTATCTGGAACAATCCTTCCCTCTCACTTTTTTTGAAAACTGAGCTTTTGAGTTCTGCAAACTGGTTCGACAGTATCAGCGTCAGCAATGCGTTCGAGTACGAGTTGATTGCAACGTTCAACGCCATCACCTGGTACGCCAACACGTAGGAGTGTATCGTGAGATACAGGATTCCTATCGCAGAAATCATTCCAAAATGGAACAGATGCTTAACGTTAAAGAACCAACTGAAGTTTTTGTCCACCCCAATCACCTTGATGCGGTAAACAACTTTAATGATGTCCTGTCCGACTGCGCTCAGAAGTTTGTCTGCAATCTCCAAAACTCCCACCATGAAATACAGCTTGACGGCTGTGCCGGCTCTGATGTTATGGTAAATACGGCTAGAGTCTAGATTGCTGAGCAGAACCAAACTAGCGGATATCAGGAACAAAGAAATAAAATCATTTTTGAGCATCAAGATGTTTGCTGTTGGGCTGCGTGAATTCGTGAAGCTCGAGCGGATTAGTCTGTATGAGTGGATAATAAATCTCAGCGGGGTGACCGTTATCAGTCTGAGAAACACGATCACACAATAGATGAGACCAAAAGACATGAATTTTTCAAGGTTCACAGGCAATTTGATAAAGTTTAGTAACAACTCCGAGCTGATTGCAGGGTCATCAGAGTCAGATGGGACAGTGTTTTTTTGCTGGTTTTCGTCTTTCAAGCCCGGAATGCTGAGCTCGTTTAGAAGCAGCTGCCACAGAGTAATTCCGCCACCCCCAGAATGTGAAGAATGCTGTACGTTTGTCTGTAAACTGCCCGATCGCGACCCCTGAGGCGTGCTGATGCTCTGTCTATTCGCGGTTCTTCCAACGCGATCTGGACTGTGTTCGGTTTCGGTGCCCTGTTGAGTGAAAACGCTCAGGTTTGGTACCGATGAGCTGCCTGGACGTCTTTTGTATGTGCCATTGTAGTGGTTTCTATTAATTCCCGAAGCATCTGCTGCGGTGCCCAGGTCCTCCGGCAAAGATTCCGTGTGTTTTGAACCGTTCTGCTTCATCGCGGGGCCCACAAACAACAAGAATTGGGTGGCACAAACATCCACACTTGGCACGGGCTCAACTTGTAGCGATCACGAAATCGGGGCGACTGCCAGCGCGACTTTCGGGTTAATTTTCTGCGTCGATCGACCCGAACTAAAAGATCAGTGCATGGTACCAAGGAGCAACAGGGCAGCCAGGGCAGGCTTTCCAGTAGTTCATCTTGTTGTCTTTTGCACTCAAGCTGTGATCCCACTCGGCAGCCACCCCGCAGCAAGGCAGAAACGCTGCATTCTCCCTGGCCCCGGCAGAACTTTGTACGTCTCCGTCTGTCAGGTCCCTCGATTTTCCCCCGCCGCGCGCGTCCAGGCCGGGCAACCTGGAATCCACCCCATGTGTATATAAACACACTGATTTCAGCTGGCCGTCAGTCCCCGGCAGAGCCATCGAAACCACCACGAAAATCACCCCCACAGACTCCATGAAAGTCCCCTTGGCTCAAAAATGGTAGCACAGACGCAAAATACAGACACAGTTATCACGGTCGGAGACATCGTCCAGATCCTCAGACCTTATGAGGCCAAGTCGACACTGAGCCCGGCCGAGGCCAGCACTCTGATGTTTGCATTCATAGAGAAACTCATGGAAGGTAGGTGCGATAAACAGACGCTGGTAGTACTCGCCAGATACCTGTCGGTGAAGTCATACGAAGAACTGGTGACGGAGAGAATCATCAACCACTACTGTGGGTATCCGCTGTGCGGGTTCCAGGACGCAGGCAAGATTAAACAAGTGCAACTGAATGCGCTTGTATCAAAACTCAAGCTGCCGCGGTCCTACAACTCCAAATACTGCACCAAAAGACACTACCAATGTTCGGAGTTTTACAAAAACCAGCTGAGTGCCGAAGCCCTCTTCTCGCGCACAGAGCTGAGCCTGCCGTTCATGCACCCAAGATCTTTTGAACATTCGGTTATCCTCCTCGACGATCTGTTTGAGAGCAAACAGCATCCAAAAGCCACAGACATTGTCCACTTGCTCAACAAAATGAAGCTCGACGACCCGCATCTCGAAACCGATGACCTCATAGACAAATTCACAAACATAGTCATCATCGAAAACGAAGGAGTTCAGAAGTCGGAGCCCGTATACGGACAGGTGGACGGCTGATTGGTGGCGGTCCTGGCCCTGGTTTTGTTTATTCCTATATATACATAATGTCTCACGATCACGATACTCCTAGACGCACAAGCTTAGAAGGGGCTCTAAAATGATGTTTCTCCAGCAGCTGGTCCAAACTATCCTCCACCACATCCGTATACGGCCCAATCTCCTTGTGCTCGATTTCTTTCAATAAACGGTCCATGTTCTTGCGCGAGCTCTCAAACCGCTCATCAAACTCCGGCTTCAGCTTCTGGAAATAGCAATACTGCATCTTGTTGTACCTCTGGCTATCTCGCTCAATGGCTGCAGATTTCTCTCGCAATTGGCGTGGATACCAGCTGAAAATCTCCATCCAATCACCCCCGTCTACGCTGCTTCCAGTCGCCTTGCTCAACTGAATCTCCCACTCTTTCTCCGCCCGATGCAACTCCAACCACTCCGCCTTGTACTTTTCAAACTTCTGGTACTCCCCTAAGTACTCATCGTGTCGCTTGCGCTGCCGGTACACAAAGTTGTGCTCCGTGGTGTCCACTCTTGAGTTCCAAGGCGTATTGATAACTGCCAGGCTGGTGAAACTCCCTATCACGCTCTTGAGTGCCGCTGTCGATGGCCTTTGCAATTTGCCCGTGAGCCGCTCCATGATCTTGCTTGTCCGCTCATAAAGTGCTCTAGACTGGAGAATCTCACTGACGTACTTTGGGTCCAACTTCGACTTGGTCGGAAGCAAACCCTCACGCTGTTTCGTTTGTATGTACAGGTTGATCCAACTGTTGAGTTGTCTTTTCTCACGGTTCACCCATTTTAGCTCAGCAGTGCTCTTTTTGGCCCGTTTCTCCTCCGCTATGAGTAGATCCAGACGAGAAGCTTTTTTCGCGGACTTTGGGTTCAGCTTCTTACTCAACGTCTCCAGTGCGTGAACGTCTCCATTGTGACATCTGATGATTGTGTTGTTCCATTCAAGCCCAGCCTTGATTTTGTCCTGGCAAACAAGCGAGTTCAGTACGTTTTTCTGCGCTCTGACTGAACGTTGAATCTTGTCAACCAGCTGTCTCCGAGTCACATCAGACAGGTTTCGGCAGCTCAGAGTGTTTCGGAGCAGTACTCGGTAAAGTCCAAGCACTACATCTGTGTGCTGTCGCAGCAGGCTGAAGTGCTTGGCCATTTTGTCGACTCTGGACTCGGGTATATAGATCTTGTAGGTCCGGCTTGGCCAAAGGAAGTTTCAGGCAGGTGTATTGAATTTTGGAAAATATTTTTGCATCACGTGAATCCGCTCATGTGAGAAGATCCTCTTTGCTGCCGTTTTAAGCCAGCAAAACCCTTCTTCTATCTCCCACTATCTTTCCTCTCAAATGAGATCCACTGGTCTTTGGAGAACATCCCTCGTAGTAGTTTTGTTTCAAATGTAACTTGGCGAGGCAAACTAAGCTAGTTTATTTATCATTTTAATAGAACTGCAATAGTTAAATAATGTACATTATCAAATTGGGAAAATGGAGACCAAATCTTCCACAAACCGTCGGCTAGAAGCCTCCTTCACTCATCTGACCCCTCGGATGGGAACAATCACTTTAACAAGCTTATACTTTGTCCTACTTCCTCAAAATACATTATCTCATCTCGTTAGTAGAACAGCTCGTGATAACTCCCTATCTGTTTAATTTGTACAGTTGAGGCAACATGTCCGAGCGGTTAAGGAGAAAGATTAGAAATCTTTTGCGATTTTCGCGCGCAGGTTCGAGTCCTGCTGTTGTCGACTTTATTTTTTTTGCAGCAAGTTAAGCATAGATTCTGCCACTAATGCAGAGTGGATAATGGGAGGTTGGTTCGAGCTGCAGAGTAGAATCGAGCGTTTTTTTTCTCCGCAACCGTGGTCCTGTTTCGGCGCAGTTTCGGCTCCGCTGACAAATAGTTAACAATAGGAAACACAGACAGGATGGTAATTCACGGATCACTATTCTCAGCAGTATTATTAATAAATGTCAGGTGCCTCACAATGATTTTTTGCCCCTGGCTAAACCTATAAATACCAGCGTGACACCTCTTCTGGAATTCAATTGCTGATAACTTTTGAGCACAGGTATACTAACGTTATCAACATGTCTATCTCCATTCCTGCAACACACAAAGCCGCTGCCCTTACCGGTGCTACCGAAGACCTCAAGCTTGTCAAAATTGTTGACACAAAAACTTTGACACCTCCAGCCGATCAGCTTCTGATCAAGGTCAAGTCCAATGCATTCAACCCAACTGACTGGAAGCACGCTGTGATTGGCTGGGGCTCCGAGGGTGCCATCTCTGGAAGCGATGCTGCCGGTGTGGTGGTGGCCGTCGGCTCGGACGTGAAGGGTTTTGCTGTTGGCGACCACGTTTCCGCATTCAACCACGGAGGCTACACTGCGGACCCGACCGCGGGCGCTTTCCAGGAGTACGTTATCGTGCAGCCTTCGCTCACCATCAAATACGATACTGAGCTGAAATTGGCTCCAGAGCTCACCAAGCCTGCTCCTATCACCACCTTTGAAGGTGCAGCCTCCGTGACTCTTGGTCTCGTGACCATTGGACTCACTTTTGCGCACAGCTTCAAGCTCTCGTTCGACAAGAAAGACCAGGCCGGCAAGATTCTTCTTATCTGGGGTGCTTCTGGTGCTACCGGTCTGCTGGCTATCCAAGTGGCCAAGCAGATCTTTGGCCTCACTGTCTACGGTGTTGCTTCGCGCAAAAACCATGCTTTGCTCAAGGAATTGGGTGCCGACGAGACCTTTGACTACCACGATGAGGACGTGATCGCTCAGATCAAGAAGGCCGGTGGCGACGATGTTGTCTACGGATACGACACAGTCTCAACTGAAGCCACGCTGAACCAAGTTAACGAGGCTCTTTCCGACACAAAACCAGCCGTTCTCGAGAACCTACTGTTCTTGTCTGGCTCGGTCTTGAAAAAGACGAAATCTAACGTTTCGGTCACGTTTTCGCTTGCTTACCTGGCCAAGGGAACCACCCAATACTTGGGAGAGCTTGTTTTGACTCCTGACCAGGATCTGCTCGACTCACACGCCAAATTCTGGCCTGTAATCACGAAGTATGTCAACTCTGGATCCATCAAACACGCTCCGCTCAGATTCCTCAAGGGAGGCTTGGAATCCGTCGAAGAGGGTTTGTCGCTGTTGAGAAACGATAAAGTCAGCGGAGAAAAGCTCATTATCGACATTTAGCTATAGTAACTGAATTACTGGATTTTTCTACCTTTATCTGTAAATCGTACAAACAACTCTTCTGAGTTGAACTAGAGTACACACAGTTGTTTGATCTACTGTGACTCCTCAAAATTCACTTTGCTCATCGCCCATCGTCTCGCTCAAACATCGTTCAATGCCACACATATCACACCCTTGTTGTGTCCATTGTACTGACGCACGGTCTCGCTCGTGCTGAGATCCCATAGTCGCACATAGTGGTCGGAACACGCAGTCACCAGATAGGCGCTATCGGCGCTGAAAGCACAGTCCCAAACCCATCTCTGATGGCCTCTAAGAGTAGTCTCAAGCGCAAAATTGTCTGTTGTTGACCATATTCTCGTTGTGTGGTCTGCCGAGCACGTTGCGAGGTGCTTACAGTCCGAGGACAGTAGCACTCTTGTAATATACTTGGAGTGCGACTTGAACTTGTTTGCAGGCGTGAGAAGTGTCTGGTCGTTGCTGTTTTTCATGTCCCACAAGTAACAGTTTCCCTTGTTGTTTCCCGCAACAAGCATCGAGCCATCTGAGGCGCAACTGATCGATTGGATGGACACATCATCTTCGGGAATGAGCTGATGGGTGCACTTGTTCTCTCCAAGATCCCAGATTCTCACGTTTCCGTTCTGATCACAGCTGATGAGTTCACCTTGATTGGGATGAATTATGACCTCATTGACAGGACAGTTGTGTTTGTAATTGCGCTGCACACTGGGAGACCTCACGTCCCAGACTTTGACGGTCCCGTCTTCGCTTGAAGAGCACATCCACTTGTTCTCTATCTGGAACGCAATCGACGTGACGTTGTTTGTGTGTGCATCAAAAGAGGTCACTGGGTTTGGATTGGCTGATCGTATGTCGTACAGACGGACTTTAGATTTGCCTGCTGCAGCCAGATACTTCTTATCTGAGGTTATTTCGAGTCGATTGACCTGGGAGTCGCTGTGTTGGATGGTTCTCGAACAAACTCCCGTCAAAGCTTCCCAGAAGCGGATTGTGTGGTCATAGCCTGCAGATGCAAGAATGACAGACATGACGTGGCAAAATGGGTGAGTTGTATTCGTGGGGAAGAAGAGAGCATAATGAAAGCACAAAAAGTCAATTTTAGTTCAAGTGGACTTTTTTTTTCCTTCTCTACAAAATGCATCCCGCGTCGATCGACCTGATTCTGTTCAAAATAACCACAACCTTGATATTAAAAGTCTTCAATGCAATGATAAATATATATCTATAATACAAACATAAACAACCGGAATGCAGAACAAACAAGCATTCATGAAAGTAACTCAAAAGGTACTTAGAAGGTAGCGTTGATCAGCTGTTTCTGCTCAGGAGTCAAAAACACTGGGTAATCCACCTTGAACTCCAAGATCAAATCACCTCTGGTTCCAGGAGCCTTGGAAATAGGCATACCAAGGCCTGGGTATCTCGAGGTAGATCCAGGCTGCGTAGGAGTGGACTTGCTCAGTGGGATTCTTCTTCCATCGAGCGTCGTAATTTCCTTGTCGAATCCAAGCAAGGACTCCTTGAATGTCAGTTTCACAAGGGCCTTGAGATCGTTGCCGTCTCTTGTGAACACCTCGTGCGGCTTCTCCACAAGCGTGAACCTTATGGTCTGTCTCACGCCGTCCTGGTAGTCTCCTTCGTTTGGATACGTCAGCTTCGTGCCGGCCTTCCACCCAGGCTTGATGTTGATGTCTATTATTCTCTCCTCAAGTTGTCCGGATGGGCCCTTTCTCTTGATCTTCATTTTCTTCGACCCGCCCGTGAAGAGCATGTCCAGCGTCACCGGCACGTTCAAGTCCACAATAGTTGGCTCTCTCTTTGGCGCACCACCTGCTCCGCCAAAGCCCCCAGGCATGCCACCACCAAATCCACCAGGCATGCCACCAGGCATACCTCCAGCTCCACCGAACGAGAAAGGCGTGCCGCCTCTAGAGCCTCCAAAACCTCCGCGGGACCCGCCTCCGCCGAACAGGTCTTCAAACCCACCGAACTGGTTGAACATGTTGAACGCATCTGCCTGCGAATACGTGCGGCCCGCGCCACCACCAAACCCACTTGCTCCAGCACCACCAGCACCGCCGAATGGATTTCCTGCTGGTGCATTACCACGGGCTGCCTCCAGACCGTATTGATCATAAACCTCTCTTTTATCAGCATCCGACAGAATTTCAAACGCCTCCGAAATGTCCTTGAACTTCTCAGTGTCTCCCGTAGGCTTGTCCGGGTGATATTTCAATGCCATCTTCCGGTAGCCCTTCTTGAGCTCAGCATCCGAGGCCCCAGGAGACACTCCTAGCAAATCATATAGTTTTGTCTCTTTAACCATTGTCTATTAATCAATTGACTTATCAAAGTTTCACTAACCAACTGGTTTGCTTACAACAGATAAAAAGATTAACGAAAGCTTATAAGGATTCGTATATATATATTCATTGCTACTTGCAAAAAACCTAGAAGCATCTTGTTGTTTCCATATGATGGACGAACGACCAGACTTACCTGCAATCTCCAGATTTTCCCTAATGGAACATTCTAGAAGCTTCCGGAGGCGTCGCGTCGATCGACCTGGACTGGCACGGCCTCTGCCTTTTTTTTTTTCCTTCCTTCTTCAGCACTGCACCTACGACACCTTTTTTGTGGCTACTAATCACATAGGACTTACGCTTAAATAGTGACTAAACTGGTGCATAAAAACACTAAACCACCCAAGCTTACACCATTGTGTCTGCCAGACCTTGATAGACATCGTCTGCATTGTCTGTATCGCTCATTATTTCGCACCCATCATACAGATATTCAGCTTGCTCATCTCCGCAAGAAGCTGGTCAATCTTACCATCCAGAAGTCCGTTAGCATATTCGTCTCGACTACTCTGGTCAAGGTACTGCTGCACCTGTGCCAATCTCGCGTACCCCTCGGTACAGAACCGAAGTTGGATTTTAACCAATGCCTCGAACGATGGGTCGTAGTAAGGAACACGCAGGTCCACAAGTTGAGGAATCTCCTCCTTCAACTGAGTGTTGAGATCATCAAAAATGTCCTTCGCCAGCTGCATTTCTCTCTCGGCCTTCGGAAGCTTCGTCACATCTTTGGCTGGCTTGTCCACCAATCTTCTCACTTTGCTCTTGGCCTGCTCGTAGTCCACCTTCTTGTGTGCTCTTTTCTTGATGGCCTCGTTGACTTCGGTAAAGTATGACGCAAACTTGTTGATAGGGTCCAGGACAGTCTCTCTGAATGGACCATCTAACTGCTTCACGGTCTCCTGGTCGTACTCTTGCACCGCGCTGAGGTAATATCCACCCACATTAACTCCCCCAAGAGCACGTGCATCCTCGTACAGGTTGTTGATGATCTCAGCCATCGCAACCTGCGACGCCGTCACCGCTCTCAGAGCATCCAGATACCCCTTTGTTTCTTTCGCCAGTTCCGACCCAGATTTCTCCAGAGTCTTGTATCTTCTCTCTTCCATGTCATAGTCTCTGTCTGTGATCTTGTCTGCAGACCTCACCGTCACCTATACGTTGTAAAACTGTTAGAATTTCATCTTCCTTTGTTTCCCGAGCGCCGCTCGCTTTACTTACGGATGCTCCCGCTCTGGAGACAGCTTTCTTGAATCCTTCCCAAGACATGTTATTCGCTGGAAAACAATCTTTTCAACGCCTTTCTGTATTCACCAGTGGTTGAAAGCTTGTAAAATATTGTCAATCGCTTCGATTCCACAAACTTGTTTACTAAGCTCCGGTTTGAATTCAATAAAATTTATCTGTGAGGTAGCTTTTTTTTTTTTCTCACTTCGACTCTTATTTCTGCCAGCCAAATTTTCTACAATGTCATCTTTTAAACAGATATTAACACTAACTGTGAAACAATAAAACGGTGGGACTAGTGCGTACACGCAGTTCTCAAACAATCAATCTAATCGCTCTTGGATTTTTTGGATTTTTTGGACTTCTTATCGGAAGAAGTAGACTCGTCAGCGTCCTCAGCCTTTCTCTTCTTCTCCTTCTTCTCCTTCTTCTCCTTCTTCTCCTTCTTCTCCTTCTTTTCCTTCTTCTCCTTCTTTTCCTTCTTCTCCTCACTAGCAGTCTCCTCTTGCGAGTCGCCTCTCGACTCAACCAGAGACGTCTTAGCAGCCTGCACCTCAGGAGCCTTCAGCTTGTTCTCTGGCACTGGAGGTGGAGCCTCATTCTCGTGGCTCACGTACTCCTTCTTCCACGAGTCTGGAGTGGCCTCGTTAGGTCTACCGTACTGGTCGAGCTTGCCCTCAGCCTTCATCTGCTTCTTCTTAAGAGCAACAGGTCCCAGTCCCCATCTTCTTGGGTAAGTGTCTCTCTCCATGATACATCTCTTCACCTTGGCCACAATACCGTGGTCACAAGAAGAGAGGTCGACAGTAGTCATTTGCGCGATACCAATGGCAATAGCCTCACCCTTAGTGGTCATCAGAACAACCTCGTCGTAGAGCTCGATACCCTCTTCGTATCTAAGCAAACCTGGAATCATGAGCTTGGCACCGTAACAAACAGAGTTAACAGCAGAGTCCTTCACCACAATTCTCTTGTATCCAACGAGCAAAGTCTCAAGCGGAGAAATCACCTTTCTCAAATAGCTTTCGTCTCTCGAGTTGTCGTACAACCATTGCGCATCCATAACATCGTGCAAAGTCACAAGGTTGTCGTTCTCAGACATGGCACCGGAACGGACTCTTCTCAGCTCTTGCATGTGTCCTCCAACACCAAGGAGCATACCCAAATGAACACACAAAGTTCTCATGTAGGTTCCAGCTTCACACGAAGCCCAGAAAACACCAAGTCCTCTCTTGTTGTCGAACTCGAAGAGTTTGGAGTCGTAGATGGTTCTCACTCTCAGCTGTCTCTTGACGGCAGAAATCAATGGAGGTCTTTGGAACAGCGCTCCCGTGAGGTTCTCCAAGCCGCGGCCCATCTCCTTCTCGTCCTTAAGCGCATCGTGCAATCTCACGATACACACGTACTCCTTACCAGCACCTTGCTGGGACTTCACCAATCTGGTGGCTCTGTCAATACAGACAATCAGACATCCAGTAACCTTAGGGTCAAGGGTACCAGAGTGACCAGTCTTCTCCACTCTCAGAATTCTCTTCACCCAAGCGACAACCTCGTGCGACGATGGGTTCGAAGGCTTGTCAAGATTGATCACACCAGACGAAACGTAACTCTTGATATCTCTTTTGTATGGCGAAGATCCAGCAGGAATCGGAGTGTAGTGTCCGCTTCTCACAACAAGTTTGTCATAGTTCTTCAAAAGAAGCGGCCATTCCGAGGTGTTTTGGGCTGGCGCCACGTTCTCCGGCTTGATTATGTATTCGTCAGTCATTATGGGGAATCACAACCACTTATCGCTCGAACAACCTATCAGGAACGAAGAGATCTGCTTCCATCAATCTGAACTAGTTTTTGTGAAGCAATTTTTTTTATCTTTGGTAAGTGGAATGAAAATTTTTTTTTTGCAAAAAAAAAAAAAAAAAACAAAAAGTCGTGCGCGTGGCTCATAGTTTATTATTTAGGATAATACGACATCAAGTTTGTTGCGGACTTGAACACACTCGAACGTGAATGGCAACCAACAGTAAGTTGTGGGCCCAAAACACAGAACGGTGAAGCAAAAAGTCAGGAGTCGTTGTAAAATACATACACATTAGAGCGTGAAACTTTGCCAGCGAAATTGGCTGTCCCAAATTTGCAAAGTGTAGCTGCAGATATACCTGGTACCTGTATCGAACCGGGTCAGTTGGATGCGATACGCAAGCCAAACAACTGAAAATATTCGGCCCGTGGAAACGCAGCTCGATATCAAGCATAAGCATATCGTTGAGATGTGAGAGCTGTCCTATTGGCGGGAGATCGGCCCCACCCAAAAACTGTAGCAAATGCATTGCTACGGCCTGTTCCAATGGTAATTCAAGTCTTTTTGACCTTCTGCAATACTTGACAAAAGCTCTCACAAATGCCACGTAGTTCTGTGTATGAGACACGTTTTCAAGGAGAGCTTTTCTGCTAGTGAAAAGCTTTCTTAACCCGATAGCGAGTCCAAAGTACTCGCTATCCACTGGTTCTTGCTTGATGAACTCTCCGCTCATCACTGACTTTTCGTCCAGAACCATATCCAAATGCCCAATTGGCCTACCGATACGCGAGACAAATGCTTCAGTGATGCATCATGGAGCTTTCATCTTGCAGCGTGACAGTGAAGATGTGTTTTGTTGCATTGTTAATCTTTTGGCATGTCAAAAAATGCATCATTGGCTCCAGAGTTATTTATGTTATGCATGACATAAGCGCGATTAGTCCGAAAAAGTAAAAACATCAAAGACTGATTGATCTCCAAGTTACCAAGGTGGATGAAAATGATCAAAGGTCCTCTTCGTGAATAATGTTCAAAGAAGAGCGGCGCTTCGTATCAGGTGACACATCTGGATCTATGTCCGAATCATTGTGCGGAGAGTACGAAAAAAGGGACTCGCTCCGCGTAGAGGAAAATCGGGACGTAGCGTTCATCGCAGGAGAATCAGTACGTACTGTGTCGTAGCCGTCATCATCCTCGTAGTACGTAGCAAACCGGCGAACAGGGACATTAGAAGACGTTGCAACTGAGGTGGAAACTGCGGTGTCATGCAGGTTGGGCGTGGATGGAATGACCGAGGGATGCGATTTGAGGAAACTTTTGAACTCATCGATCTGAGCAGCCAATTTTGTGTTCTCGGGCTGCTTTATGGAATCTTTATCGGCGGACTCGGGGGCATTGGCCGCTGTCAACACGTCTGTTTGTGGGTCTATTGATTGCTGCTGGGAACCAATCAGCACTGCAGGGAGGAAACCAGCAATTCTGCGCCACAGAGCTAGCTCAAATGTAGTTTTATTCCATGTGAGAGCATATCCAACCACACACATAAGTACCCCGCTAGCAATTCCTATGGTGAGACCCATAAGCACTGCCATTGCTCCTAACTGGTAGACTACCTGGAAAGCATCCCAGAGACCCGCAAGATCCAGCTTCAACGAGTCAATATCAATGCCAAGAACAAAAGCAGTGCAGCGCAAAGGAATCCCCACAAGACCAAAAAAGGTCACTCGCCATAGCAGTAACACGGGCCGGAACACTAGAAAGGCCACTGCGTGGCCTACCGCGTAAAACGGAGCCAGAACAACGCCCAGGACAGCGCCCAAAAACGTCATTCAGAAGAGCGGGAAGCTCGAAAAGGCACGCTGTTGGGTAAGAAGACCGATATAAGATAGTGTAAATATTTTCTTATCGTGTATTTTGCCCTGCTTGATTTTTTTCCTTTTCTATTTTGAGAGAGCTTCAGTTTTTTTTTTTATTTTCACACCTTTTTAATTTTTTCCTTGAATGGTTTTTCCCACTATAAAAAGCGAAAATTTTTCCCATCTTTTAGTCTCATGCTTGTAGCTCTTTTCCTTCACCAGGATCATCGTTTGGCACTTGGAGTTTCCACACAAGAGTCTGGGAAGTTCAAGTGACTTGCGGTGAAAGTTTCACTAGAAGAAACGCTAAGCGTCTCTTCTGGTGTCTCTGTCCCTGATATTCATCAGCCTATCGTTAGCATCTAGCTCGACGATACGTCTGAAGAAATAATACCCTCCTGTTTCTGCCTCAAATTCCTTACTCTCCGTGGAATTATGGGTTCTACTTATGGAGAAGATAAAGCCACGAAACCAAAGTTGGAAATTGATACTTCCCGACCGCGGTGGCGTGGATCGTGCGGTGCTGTTCAGCTACTAGAGTCCTGTTTGTTCCTCCATCATGTCTCGCGGCTGGACCCCTCTACATTGTAGTACAAATATCCCGGGTTCTTTTCTTAGTGTAATTAGACTGAAAGTAGATAGTGTATGTGTCACTCGGCAAACTCTGGCCGCAGATCCGACCGTCTAGGCTCCACCAACGGATGCAACTGACAAAGGTATGTGATGGCCCACATCAAAAACATCATAGCCAGCGTCAACGACACCGTGCTTCTCCAAACCCTAGAAAAATGTGTTAGTAGAGGGCGTCCTAGCATGTGTTGGAATTCTTATACTCACGTTTGATTCTCCTTTGGAGCAAATCTCCAGAACGTGGCTCCAATGGCCGCCGTCAGGATCAGTGTCAGCACAACAGTCCAGCTGCACTTGGTGTTAGTAACGGTTCGAAGTTCCTGCTGATAAAGTAAACGTACCCGCTCATATTGCTTAGAAATCACAGTCAAGCGTCTTTTTGCTCAAGTTACTGTATTTTGGCGTGCGATGCCGTCAATTTGTGTCTGATTTGCCTGCCAAACAGAAACTCAAACGATAACAGCACTTGTTAGTTCCGTAGAGACAGCTATTTTTTTTATACAGCCATCTCGCGAGAAAAAAAAAACCGCCTCTATATCTGGAAAAAATCAAATTAACCTAGTCTTTTGACTTTTCTCACTAGCCACGACAATTCGCCACTCCTTACCATGTCCCAGCTCCCCAATCAGCTACTCCAATGGCTGTACCGTGTTTTGCAGCCAGAGTATCTAAATGCGGTGCTGTGTTACCAGGACATTTCACTAATTCTCACATGCTTCCGCTTTCTCAAAGTCAGAACGAGTGTGCACGTCTACGAGACCGGCCGCGAACAGCTGCTTGTGAGCGTTCATGGCGAACTGCAAAGCAAAACCCCTTTAGAGATCTGGATTCCGCTGGATTATCCGGCCTCACCGCCTCTGGTGTACATCAAAAACAGCGACCCACAGCTGCGCCTGGTGCCGAACAACTACGTCGATGCTAACGGTCGCTTCTACCACCCACTTCTTGCAGAGTGGCGTTCCAGACACGGTAAAGACCTCACAAATGAATCAATCGCTCCGCGAGATAACAGACTGCTGAATCTCGTCAAAACCGCCATCGACGTGCTTCAGAAATACCCTACAATTCAACGCACAGACTCCTCCGAGGCTCCGCAGCTTCCGCAGTTGCCACCCAAACCACAGCCTGTGCAGTCCCCTCCTTTGCCGTCACCTCCTACTCTCAAGGTGAGCAAAATCGCTCAGCTACCGGAGCCAGAAAATACCCCGGAGGCCCGGGACTTGCCCAGCGCACCGCCGCTACTCCCGCCAAACCCAAACCGACCTCAGTTACTCAAGAACATGGAATTGGCGTTGTTGTCGCAGCGATCCCTATTGAAATCTGAGTTTGAGTCCGAATTCGGGGCTCCTTTAATCCCACTCCAAAATAAATTGCTGCGCCTCACCGAAGCCACATTCAACCACGAAACTTTTCTAGTTTACCTCGCTGAAAATGTGGCGAAGCACAGCTCCCTCCTGGATGATAAAACTAACCAGATACGGCAACTGAACGCCCAGCTTGAGGTTGCTGGCCCCAATCCACTGGAGGGATTTGACGCCGACATTGTTGCGGAGACGCCTGTGTATAACCAGCTGTATCGGCTCGTGACACGGCTGCAGGGGCTTGACGATTTGCTCTACCATCTCGAAAAAATCCATGACTCGGGGAAACTTCGGTTCGAATTGTATCTGCGGACGGCACGCCAAATTGCGCACGAGCAATGTCTACTCAAGTTACATATTGACAAGCTGCTAGACATCTGCGGGCTTCAGACTAAGCACAGCAGCACTCTCATTCACCAGTGAGACAATGCTAGATGGTGGTGCAAGGATGTGTAAGTTAAAATTCAATTTTCCATCCCTGTTGCATTTTGAAATTTTTTTTTTTTTCTCCCAGACAGACAAATATGAAAAGTGTCTGAGAAAAAAAAAGGCTCACCAACACGAGCTAGCAGCAGAATTGGGAGGCTAAACTGGCCAAGGGAACACTGAAAAAGGACAAGCAGGACGTGGGAGTCGCACCGGGTGTGTCATTTTATTGTCTAGCGGGTTGCACAGCCTCAACAGGCATATTAGAGCACAATTATGGGCAGTGACAAATTTGGTAGCAGCGACCGTCTGGCCAGTGATAGATCGGTCAGCGACCGCCAGAGCTCAAGCGAAAAACAGCGCAGCTCAGCAGTCTCGCGTTTCGGGAAAATGCTGGGGATGAAAAAGGAGCCCGGTAGCAGCAGCAGCTCCGTTGGTGGTATTTCTGCCACCGTTTCCACGTCATCTTCTAGCAGTTCGTTGTCGCTGGGTTCCGAGTCTGGTAAGATGGGATCGTCTCCATCATTGCAGGCGACTGTTCCATCCACGCTTCGCAAGGACACCAACTCAGGGTCGAGCTCATCACTGGGCAGCATTACGCCCACCACCACGCTGAACGCGAACGCGAACGCATCCAGTGTAAATGTCCAGCGGAAGATCAAGCCAGAGTCGTCGTTACCGAGTGTGACGTCTGCGTCAGCATCTGCATCTGCGTCAGCATCTGCGTCTCTCTCACGGGCCACGTCCATGGCTTCGCGGAGCACAGCTCCACCACGGTTCCTGATCAAGGACGACGGGACCCACGAACATCACCTGAAGAATGCCAAACGGCAGGAGAAGCTCGGTCAGATGGTGAAGGACTGGCTCGGAGCCAAGAAGCTGCGTAACTCTGCAGTGTCTGCTATTCCCAATATACTCTCGTCAACCAACCTTGCTGCACTTGACAGCGAGGCCAAGGCGCGCGTCGATGCTGTGATTAAGCCACCTGCACCGCCACCTGCATTGCCACAGTCACAGGCTCAACCTCCAACGCTGCTGTCCGGGCTCCTGAACCAGGTCAACCGCGGTGATATCACACAATTCTCGGGACCGCCAAGCACGCAATCGTGTTCGCAGCCCGAGACGGCTGTGAGCGTGAGCGTGAGCGTGAGCACCGCTGGCGCCAGCGGAAGCTCCGTCGATGATACCTCGTCTCACATAGAGTCGTTCCTACAGAAGTATGGTGAGTGCCAGGAGGTGGTTGGACGTGGTGCATTTGGAGTTGTGCGTGTTGCACATAAGAAGAACACGGCCGAGGGCCGCGGTGAGCAGCTGTTTGCAGTGAAAGAGTTCCGAAGACGGCCCAACGAGAGTGACAAAAAGTATTCTCAAAGGCTGACAAACGAGTTCTGCATCTCTTCATCGCTCAAACATCTCAACATTATTTCGACGATCGATCTGCTTCGCGATGCCAAGAGTGACTATTGTGAAGTGATGGAGTATTGTCACGGAGGAGATCTGTACTCGCTGATCGTGACGGCCGGCAAGCTGGAGTACGCCGAGGCTGATTGTTTTTTCAAACAGTTAGTGCGCGGTGTCTCTTACATGCATAAGATGGGTGTTGCGCATCGTGATCTCAAGCCTGAGAATCTTCTGCTTACGTCGTCCGGAACGCTGAAAATCACTGATTTTGGTAATGCCGAGTGTTTCAAGATGGCTTGGGAAGACGAAATCAGTTTGAGTGGAGGGATTTGCGGCTCTTCGCCGTACATTGCTCCGGAGGAATACACGCAGAAGCAGTTTGACCCGCGGCCGATCGACGTGTGGGCGTGTGGGGTGATATATATGGCGATGCGTACGGGGCGGCAGTTATGGAAGCTTGCGAATGTTGAGGACGAGTTTTTCACAACGTATCTACAGAAGCGGCGCGATGCTAGTGGCTACGAGCCGATTGAGCAACTGAAGCGTGCTCGGTGTCGGAACGTGATATACTCGGTTCTAGATCCAATCCCGCAGCGTCGGATTACGGGGATCCAGATACTGAACAGTGAGTGGGTCCGTGAAATCAAGACGTGTTGTGCTGGGACGCAAAAACAGGTTATAGCATAGTAATTCAGACAAATTATGATATCAGCAGATGCTGAGCGAGGCAAGCAGAGATTGAATAACGATAGACCGAGTTAGCGATGACGTCAGCGCTGCGCGAAAGGAAAAAATTGAAGTTAGCGAGGCCAGTCAAACAGAAATTTAAAGCCAAGAAATCAGTTGATGCCGCGTCAAGCGCGTCGATCGACTGATGATCTAGACTGAAATTAGATGGTCTTTGAGCTGTCATGGATTGACGATATTTTCGATCATCAACCTCCCTACTGACAATCGACTCGGCGGACCTTGGTCGAAGCCTTCGCAACCAACATCCACTTGCAATATCAGTGTTCTTTTATCCATTTTCGCTACTCAGTTGTACCTCATTTGCTTCTTTCTGGGCGAGACGGAAAAATTTGTATGTGACAAGGAAAAGTCGTGTAATTTTGAGTGAGAAAAAAAGCAGTTCTGGAGCGAAAAAAAAGACAAGCAAAAAGAGGGCTCTCTTTTTTCAAGAAACTTCAACAGAAAAGTACCAGGGGAATTGCGACGAGTTTTGAACTCAAAGAGGGGGAAAAAGGTTCTAGAACATAGTTCGAGCAAAGTTCTCTTAAAAGAGCCACAAGAGAACAGTGATTGTGTGGCTGGACGGCGTGTTGATAATTGTACAGTGTGTGCATCAGTTGAGACAACAAAAGATTTCACACATACTACATGATCACCACGCTGGTATACGGCTCGCGCAAGCTGCGTGGGACAATTATGGCAGAGTACCGGATGTGGATCCGCTTATTGCAAAGCTGGCATCGCACACTGTTGCAGAAACTACTCAAACATCCGACGGCGTTCATTCTTTGGCCAACAGCACTGTTCTTTGTCCTCAGTTATCCGACCCTGTATGCCTTGTACGCATCGCCTATGCTGGTGTTTCCGTGTGGCTGGGGCCGCTCGCAGCTTATCAAGTCCGTTGTTGTCGACCCGGTGCCCGCCTCAGTAGCGGACGCGCACCTCGTGACACCCGATTTTTTCTTCAAAAGTGTGTGGGTCGAGCCTAGTCTCCGTTACTACGAAAGAGATCATAGTTTGGGGTCATTTGAGTTGCTAAATGCAGGTGCCAAAGACAGAGATTCTGGAAATGCCCTTGACAAGTCATTTTTGCTTGATGTTTTACAGCTCCAGGACGTGCTGCTCGAAGGAATGAGCCTCTACAGTGGAGAAATATCTGCAGAGACAGTGTATTTGCACTCGCTGCTGGAATACTGGAATCATGATGCTACATTGTTACAAAAGGACGAAAATGTCCTCCGAACGATACACTCTAAGGAGTACACAACGTCTTCGGTAGGTTTACCCATGGCGCATCTCAGTCTCTTTTCGGGCGTAGTGAAAGTGGATGGGCTCATAAAAAGCGCCGAGGCTTTGCAAATATGCATTTTCTACCCCAGTGGGCTCAAAGATGTCATTGACACGATATGGGAACAAAATTTGAACAGATTAGAAAACCATCCAGAACTAGGAAAGAAGCTCTCGATTTTCAAAAGCAGTGATGCAAACAGCAAACCAAACAATTTCAGACTTTCATACAAAAGTGCAAACGCCTTTGAGTCCCTTATGATCGTGATCACGCCGTTCCTCATTATAGTATATGGATTCATCGCTTTAACGAATATGCATTCGGTCAAGTCGAGAACTGGTCTTCTGTTTGCGCATTTTGTGCAAGTTTCATTGACAGTTTTCTCAAGTGCCACCGTGACATCATATTGGTGCAGAGACATTGACCTACTGCAAACCCCGCTCCAGATCACCCTGTTTATAGTTTTGTTTGTGTGCATCGAGAATAACAGCAGACTCGTTGTGACTACATCCAAAACATCCGATGAACTTTCTCTCACCACAAGAATGAGACAAGCGGTCTGCCAAGCCACCCCGATCTCAACTAGCATAGTGGCTTTTGACCTTGTGGTCCTACTTTTGATCTCCCCTTTTGTTGGGCCAACATCCAAGCAGTTTTGCTTGTTCATCTCACTAGCACTCATCTTCGACCATATACTCCATGTCACATATTTTACTACTGTTCTTGGAATTGACATAAGAAGACTCGAGTTGGAGGATTTGATGCAAAGATCAAACAATCACGATTTCTCTAACAGCGAAACACACAGATTGAAGCCTCTCGGAAACGGATCCATTCTGTCATCAGCACTACTAAAGAATTTTGATGGTACAGGTCAGATCTCCTACACTAGAATGATTGGACAGTATTTGCTCAAAATCAAGCTTCCTATTCTATCTACCGCCAAACAGTCTGTACTGATGGTTATATTTCTTCTCCTGTTCAGTTTCAAATGGACGAACGGTGTGACATTTCATGAACCACAAGCAACAATAAGCACACGCACAGACACAAACACAAGTTATACCATTGATGTTCTGAACGACTCGAATTTCAACATTTTCCAAGATAAACGAGGGTTTGCAGTCGAATTGTCGACTATCTATCAGGCCATACACAACAAAAAAAAGAACATCTTCTATTTTTCGGTGGAAAAACCATTAGTTTTAATTTCAACTCAGTCACTGGGTGTTAGTGATCACTACTATCCTGTTGGATTTGACATGAACACAACCCACAAATTTGACACTTTTTATCTTTTCGAGTTTATCAGTTGCTTGACATTCGTTTTATCCAGTGCCTCAGTTACTTTGAAATACTCTCTAGAAAAAGATGGAATAACAATGACGAATGGAAGAGAGGACAGTACAGATGAAGAAAGTGTGAAAACAGGCCAACATAACACAGAGTTTCATTCAAAAGAGTTGATTCAAGGTCATTTCTTGGATGTGGTTCGACTTTCCACCTCAGCGTGTCCTTTTATCACATCTGTTGGAATGGATCACAAGATCCTGGTTTGGTCTCCAATGTCAAATCCGTTACCATCTCCAACCCAGCTTCCAGTCAGTGGAAGGTTTTTACCCATAACAAATGTGGTGATGTCAAGCTCTGGATCATTCATCACTGTTTTCAGCAAGTGTGGGGTGGTCAAATGTTGGTCCAGATTGTCGATGTCTTGGATATGGAAGATCCAGATTGACGAGTTGTTGAATGACTCCGCATTGGAGTCATTTTTCAGAGCCAAAAGTGCTCCTGCAGCCGCTTTCAGAAAGAGAACTTCACGAAAAACAAAACTTTCCAAAGAAAGTACGATTCAAGAGCAGAAACCCGGCTCTGAATCGTCAAGTTCTGCTGTCGCGCCAGCAAAAACTCCGAAGGCTCATCAAGGTGTCAGAGGAAGGTCACACATGATTAGCAGCCACTCACAACTAACCTCTCCAAGTCAGAGTTCATTGATGAGCTCACATAATAGATCACTGTCAATTGATTCAACTTTCGACAGAGGTAGAAGCATGACTCCATTGGTGAAAGACAACAACAAGGAGCTTATAATAGTTCTGAAAAACGGAGATTTGATATCAGTCGACTGCAACGATGGGTCGTTCAATAGGATATCACTGACGAAACTACCAGTGACCTGCTGCAGAAAGCTTTCTTCCCCAAGAGTGAACGATAGAATCGTATTCATAACAACAGACGGATCTTTGGTGGTGGCCACTGCTATCAACAACAAGTGGAAAGTGAGAAACATTACGATTCAAACAGAGTCTTACAACTCTGGAAAGAGTTTAGTCACGCCGGCGGTAATTTCAAGAACTTCTTCAATGAATTTGAAATCGTTGGAGTCTTTGCAAAAAATCCAGACATTGATGAGAGCTTCTTCCCAGGCGACTCTGACCAATGCAAATTTCTCTGCAATTGAGTCCGAAGCTTCACATACAAATAATTCCACAGTACCGGCGTCACCAACCTTCTCTAATGCTGTCATGGAGACAGTTCCTTTTGTTGGAATGGTTGTCAGAGCATGCGGATTGAAAGCCGATTTGATAGACGTTCAAACTGGAACTCTCCTCAAAGAATTTCACATTGGTCAGTTCAAACCTTCCACTTTCAAAGTTTTCCATCCTGAGCCATCACATTGCAGGTTTTGTGGATGTGCGTCTGTGAGTTCTTTCTCCATCGCATACACAGAGCTGGAAACAAGCACTTTGATTCTACATACATTTTCCATTGACAACAAAGCCAAAAATTCGATTTGTTTGAGAGTGGAGAGAGACCCGAGAGAAACACGTTGTCTTGGATTTGCCTCTGTCACTGAACATCAACATTGGCTGAGTAATGTTGAAGGCTGGTGTGCGACCGATTTGAACATGTTGATGGGAGTAAGAAGAAAAGAGAAAGTCGATATCAGCAACGCCAGCGACAATCCGTCATATTCGAGCTCCTTCAAGCTGTTACAAGAGCTGAGTGGTCCAGGTGTGAAAAGCAGGAAACTCAGGGCCAACAACAGACACCATCCGAGCTTGAGTGATATATGGGAAGGCTGGACTATGTCTGCGGTTGGACAGGTTAGATACTACGACATTCCTGATGGATCTGCATCGGGACTACTCATCAAAAGATTGGGACCTGTGCGCAAGTTTGGGCACAAGTCGATTGTTGTTTCGTTTGGAAACATCATGAAGATTTTGTATCTTGGAAACGACAATCTCATTGAAGAAGGCGAACATGACAATGAAGGATTGAGCCCTGCAAGTCAAACATCAACGACCTTGAGCTTCATCAATAGACGACGGAAAATGAGACTCATGAAGTATGAGTTGACTCACTCTACAAACTTTGATGACTCTATTCCAGAGAAAGAGTGATATTGCGACGGATTAGAGTACCTTCAGTGAAAGGGAAAATACCATGTTCAATTCTGACTTTTGTAATTCGACTATTTAACTGCGTGTACATTTTTTTTTTTGGGTTTTTTTGCTTTTTCAGTTTTACAATCCAAACCTTGATCTCTTTTTTAGTATGTTCATTCCCAAAACATTCTTACCGTCAGTCTGGTCAAGAAGACGCAACTTCATTCTTGGATATATAGCCTTTATGAACATTAATACACTTTTCGACTTAAAAGCACAGGTTTTTTTTGATGTGGTTGCGGCTAATATTCTGTCATTTCTGCGCGCGTGCACAGCTGGCTGGTGTATTTCTAACGTTTTTAAGGCAATAAAATAGTTGAGTTTTAACCTGCACGTTAATGAGAGCAAGAAACTGTCAGCGTGGCTATTTAAAGAAGCATTCAACTCTAACCAATGGCACCGCATTTGTCCAAAAGAAGGCGGAATAAGGGCCCCGTGAAGCCGTATTACCATGCGGGGATGGTTCATTCTCAGCATCAACAAGCTCAATTTGCTCAAGATGCTATTTCGCAACGCCAGACACAACACCAAAAGTATCAAAGCTACTACCAGAACAAGCAGAAATCCAGCAATTTGCTATCACATCCAATTTATAACTTGCCAATTCCGCCCGTGAATGCTACTGAGAGCCAAATTCTCAATGATGAAGCCGACGTTTACTCATTTAGACAATCCGCACTGCACAAATTCAAGCTGAACGTTGACTTACTCGAAAACATTGTCAGCAAATCCATACCATTTGATAAGATACTACCACCTACATCATTTCCTAACTGTGTTTTGAATGGCGCGTTGATTGAGTCCAATAAAACTGATTTTTCGGATGAGTTGAGACAGATAATTCAAAACCCAGGCGTCGGAGACAGCATTTTTGGTAATCTCGAGGTCATTCGGGAGTATGAGAAAGTGGTAAAAGAACAGGCCGATACTCTAGAGAAAGATGACAAGCC
The DNA here is from genome assembly GCA_030569375.1 of Ogataea ganodermatis. Lineage (NCBI taxonomy): Eukaryota > Fungi > Ascomycota > Pichiomycetes > Pichiales > Pichiaceae > Ogataea > Ogataea ganodermatis. The sequence continues at coordinate 611,725 of JAJMKV010000007.1, forward strand.
CAAATACGGTCTTGAGGAGCTTGTTGGCGAGAAATATCTCTATGAGGTACAAAAGCTTTCAGAGCTGCACAAAAAATACAGCGAATACAGCGCCGCCAAGCTCGAGGAATATAAAACTATGATGCAGGAGATTGAAGACGACTTCAAAACCAAGTTTCAGAAAAGAATCAAGGAGGAAGAAAAAGTCAGGATATTCAAAGTTAATGTTGTTGAGCAGAAGTCCATATCATACGCCGATTACAAACAGAAGGAGAGGAACAAGAGAGAGGAGAACGATCGTAAGCGCAGGGAGGAGGAAGAACTCGCGGAGAGAAAACGCAAAGAGGAAGAAGAGAAATCCCGACTCGAACAAGAACAGAAGCTTCAGGCGGAAGAGGAGCAGAGGAAGCTCCAGGAAGAGGCTTCTAGAAGGGCTGCAGCAGCGCAGGCTCAGTCCGCTGCTACTCGTCCGGCTTCAAATGTTTCAGTTATGGATGTCGTTGACTCAGGTGCAAATTTTGACGACCCTTTCACGACTGAAGGCAACAACGGAAACTTTGAATTTGACAACAATCTTCTGTACGGTTCAGGCGATAATCTAATAATGGACGACGAAACAGGGTTTGGTGCGTTGGAAGATCAAGTGTTTTTGAGCGATTTGGAAGGAAACTTGGAGTGATTGCAAAATCTTGAGACTATTATTTGTACTATTATTTCTATATCTCCCATGAAAGGAAAATTCATATGTGTAAATTTACAACTAGATTGATCTATAAATTCTACCTACCGTCAATTACCAAAGAGCTGATACCAACGTTTGACCACTTTTCCGGTGGCAAAGCCAACGGTGACCAGAGTTAAAACCAAATTCATGGTTATGAGAATAATTCCGTTGAGCATGAACCGTGGAGCAAAAATTTTCCACACCATCAAATGGCGTCTGAAGTGATTAGTCATGATCAAAGTCGAAAGTGTCAAACACAGCTGGTAGATCAAAAGGCTGGTTGAGTTCTCAACAATTTTGGATATGAGTGAGATTGCTTTGCTGGTTGGAGGAGTTTTCCAAAGTGACAGTAATGCCATGGAAATCGATACAATGATGAACGGACCCAAGGTATCCAAGACAATCGCCAAATGTGTAAATGGAAACATGATAGTTTCGGTCACGATAAACCCTGTCTCCCAATGAATTGCCTGTAGGGTAGCTTGATGGCCCGATGTGAAGAAATGGAGATATCCCAGCAGTCCCATCACCGTTGCCGAGATCAGATTGGTCCGAATGTCCAGCAAATCAACAAGCTCAAGCAATGTAAGGATCTGGTTGATAAGTATGATTATCGACAGTCCTCCAATGGGTTTATTGACCAATAGAATAGCAGTCAAAATATTGAGGACAAACAAAAAATAGGTGGAACCATAGGCGTTTCCGTATCCAATAATGTTGGCAACTTTTGAAGGAGGCTGACTAGGATGAAAAACCTGTCTTCCAGCGACACCCAGATCCAGTCTAATACATAGGGGCCCCATAGCCCATCCGAGATTGCTGGCAATTAATGCTATTCCCATGACTATTCTGGCAATGGTGATTCTGATATTTTTGAACAATATCAATGGAATATCAAATTGAGAGTTCAGGAATTCGTTGTTTTCGATATACTCCAGTGTCCACATTGAGGAAATCATTAAGATCTGTGCTCTGAGACCTTTTGCAATCCACAGCGAAGCAGCTCCTTCGTAAGATTGCGTAATCTTGTAAAAGTTCTTGATAACTGCAGGAAGCATGAAAGCAGAAAGATAAAGCAAAACAATAGACCACCAGGTCATCTTGTAAGTACTGGTGCATTTATCACCCTGCTCTTCTCTGCATAGCCTGATACAAGAAGCCAATCTCGTGAGCAGAATGAAAACAACCGAGTGATAGGCTCCCACAAACTTTTTGTAATCTTCCACCTGTTTGAACGACTTAAACAATGCGCAAAATCCAAAAGTTATCAGCCAGAAGGCAACAATTTTGTCCTCCCAAATAATGAAAGAGTTCGTGGTGAAGATCAAGGAATGTAAGGTGATTAACGCCAGTGCAAAGTACGTCCACCCATTTTGGATGAGGTTCTCTGCTACCTGAGCAAACAACCAAGGAATGGAATATCTATCCATAATCGGGGCAAGTATTCCATTCATGATTCCGATTGAAACTCCCAAGAAAATTGACCAGATCATTGGGAGACTTTCTGGCTTGAAGATGATTGTGAATGACGCAGAAAGCAGAGAGTAAACCAAAACCATGGCCACCGTGGAGTTCAAAAACTGTGGGTTCAGTTGTGCGATGACGACCGATGGAATCAGCTTAGAGTATATGATCAGCAACACCAGCGACACAATAGTGATCAAAATACCAATAGAAATGCACACATTGTCAAACTTGGCCCACAAGGACTTACATCTGTCCAACGAAAAGGACTGGTAGTCTTGATTTTCCTTAATGAATTGTCTTAAGGAAGATTCATTGAAACCAAAGGACTGGAAATGGGTCCAGTTGGCAGATAGTTTGCGGAACAGCTGGTTCACATCATCGTCATTCGATAGTTGCTCAGAGTTTTGTCTATAATTATGAATTTGTGACGATGTAAGATAATTAGCCCGAGCTAATGAATCATAGTCAGAAATTCCATGGCCAATGAAAGCCTCTTCGATCGGAGATCCCAGGTTGTTGAAAGGAATAGGGATTCCCATGAGCATCGAAAGAGTCGGGACAAGATCAATTTGATTGACAGAACGGAAATCACGGCCCAAATTGCTGGTGCTGTAGTGTTCAGGAGACAGTCTGCCAAAGAAATTCCGTTTAGTGTACATGAAAAGAGTGGATTCCACTTCATCCTGAGATTCTCCTCCATGGTTTCCTGAAGAATCCATTCCGTGATCACCGAACACAAGAAGTAGCGTGTCTTCATCGATAGCTTCAATAACATCACGAACAAGAACGTCCATTTGAATAAGCTTCTGTTTCATGGCATAATGTTGCGGCCCATATCTGTGACCGCAGTGGTCCACGCCTAAAAGGTGGCCGATTAAAACGTCCCACTCATCGCTCTGGTCCCTGATCAATGGGAAAATATGATCAATGACCCCGTTATCAACAGTGTGAAGGTCCCAAACGTTCAGAGAATCATAGGGATAGGTAAGATTCTCGGCCAGAAACGGAGAGAACAATGCTGTCCAGGTATCGTCGCCTGCAAACGCTACATTTTTCTGGTGGGAATGTAGCTGTGAGATGAGGTTATCCTCGTCAATTGTGTCCCCATCAAAATTTGATCCGGCATCGACAAAGGTAGGCAGCGAGCCAGTGGTCAGACCCTTAAGTCTCTGTATTGTGGTTGTTGGTGGGTCTGCAATGAACTTCAGCAGCAAAGAATTCGCTGGATTTGTTGAAAATTCCTCGTAAAGAACTCGCAGATTGTTGTGGTAGTTTGGGTGGGCAACATCCTCGTCAATGGGAATGGCAAAGTCGAATCGCAACGCATCAACCAGCAGAACCACTGTCTTTTTGAAAGGAGAATGTTTGAAACAGGTCTCGGATCCCTGCTGGTCGTAGCACGTTGCTTGGTCGGGAAGGACTTGGCGCGAGAGTAGAAAACCCCTAGTGAAAAAAGCAATTCCGATCACCTGAAGAACACCCAAGAGGAACATAACCTTGACGTATTGTCCGTGGCATACGCTTATTCTCCGCGTGCGATAGGAACTGCGCTCATCCAACCATCGCACATACTGCTGTTCTTGTGCCTGATCCGGGTTGCTCTGGGGCTGCCCTGGTAGTGAATCTTTGCCACTCATACTTATGTGTAGTCTTTGTGTATGCTCAAAGTGTTTCCGTGAAATAGCCTGTGTATGCCATCAATTATTTGTGATTGAAAAGCCAAAACCCATGTGCTTGTTTGTCGTACAACGCGTCGTTCGCGACCGCGTCAGATAGGGTGAAAGGGGTGTTTTGACGGTAGTTGACACCAAAGTTTGTAGCGACGCCCACAAAGGGGACTGTTTTGAGAGTACTCCAAAAAGCTATTTGTTTCGGGGTGTTTGCCAACAAACACCGGCGCAGAGAAATCCAAAAAGGCGTTAACACTGATGTTGTCCACCTTTAGGCAAAAAACAGCTGTTTGGTCGGTTTGGTACAACTTTTTAGCGCAGCTGTTCTCTATTGATTTCAAAGCTCAGATCGTTTTTTTGTTTTCGTTTTCCTGTTAAGTTTAATCGATTCAACTTGTGTAGAGTTTTTTTTTCAAAAGCGGTTTTGGATTTTGTGAATTTATAAAATTTGTCAAGCGACGCGTCGATCGACCCAGAACACATTCTAGTCACCAGTGTCTTACCGTCATTATATGCTTGTCCAGTGCCACGAGAAGCTTCCGCATGTCCTGGCGACTCACATTCTCCTTGATGATAAACAGTTCCAACGGGCTTTTCCCATTCATATACTTGAGCAGCTTGTAGAACAAATTTACCACGTCCAACGGATGTCCCTCGACACACTTGGACACCCAACGTCTCTCCAGCGCAGTAGAGGTTTCTGGATCAAGCAAAATCGTGTCCTCCTCCTCTTCTTCTTCAAAGTGAACTTGAGTGTGGCTCTTTGAGAATGATTTCGAGCTCGCTTTCTTTGGGGAATTCTCGGGAGCCTTGTCACCATTGACAGCCAGAGCAGTACCCGTCTCATCTTCACGAGCCTTGGTCGTATTATCGGTCGTTGTGGCCTTGTTGTCTTCTTCGTCGCTCGAGGAAAGCACGCGTGACTCGTTGTTCTCGTTCCCGTTTGAGAATTCGCTCTGACTGCGTGCGTTCTTCCGGTTCTTCCGCTCCATCTCCAGCTCCTCGTCAACTTTGATCTTCACGTCCTTTGTGATCTTGAGAAACAAGAACGTCTGGAGCTGTGCAAGGTAGCCAAACTTCAACAGCCACGCCGTCGCCTCCAAATACAAATCGCGGTGGTCTTTACTAGGGATGATCGCGTTGATCGGACGCGGTTTGTATGAGGAAGACGAGATCAGCGACAGAAAGCTCGGGAGTGGAGGTAGATTTGGGAATTGCTGTTTGAACAGCGTCGAGTCTTTGTAAACATTGTACAACGGTGCAAGCGGCGAAACGATGTAGATGTTGCGCGGACTCAGAGGCAAGACAGCCTTGGCTCTTCTCCAATAAACGAGGTGATTTGCAAACAACTTCACCTCAAGAACGTCCAAACCACTCAGTGTTGACAGACGATACAGACTCTCTGTAGGCTTGATCATGCGGATAAAACTTGCAATTAGCGAGTCGTTCTCGGCTCTAATGTCCTTGATGATAGACTCCGGGTCGTCGAGCAAAATCAGAGCATAGTGCACCATGTAAGTGTCGTTGAACGTGCTGCTTCCAGAAAGTGAATGATCCAGGCCCAGAGAGTTGAACGGAGAAATTGAGGACAGCGTCGAACCAGGAAGAACTTGAAAATGGCGAGGAGGAAGCGTACTAAACTCTGTTCGAATTGGAATCTGGAACGACCGAAGTTTGCCGTTGATCTCAACATTAACAATCTCCGAGTTGGAAACTGCCTGATACGTCTGCGAGATCATCGCTGCAAGTGAAGACTTCTCAATGATCGTGCTCCACTGCTCGCTCACAGACAGCCCAACAAGGTCCTCCTTCAGCTCCAAGATCTGCTTGCACTGCTCCCAGACGTAATTGGATTTCTGCTGCTCGTACCGGAGCAAAAGCCCCATCCTGCTCACCACATAATGAAACATCTCGTCTATACGGTAGTTGTACTCGACAACAGGCGGATTCATCACAAAAACCAGGTGGAACAGGTACATCGGACAGTCCTTCTTTTTGTCGGGCTCTTGCTCATCCTCACCGTCTGAATTAGCAGCCTCCTCCTCCTTATTTTCAGGTTCTCCAGTTGATTCTCCCGCGTTGCTGCCAAGTTCAGATATTGATTTTTTCTTCTTTTTCGACAGCTTTTTGCTTCTTTTCGACTTCTTCTGGTGGTTAGACACTCTCCACTCGCCGTTGTCGTTTATATGCACCGGCAGACCCAGAAATGCCATGTCCTCGACGGAAAGTTCAAATCGGCTGTTGCATAACTGTTTTGGAGGTGTCACAATCTCGCTCACGTAATCGATATCAAAGCCAAAGAGCTGTTCCACTCTTGCGTCGTTTTCAACGCCAGTTGAGGCCAATGCACCTGTGCTGGTTTGCACGCTCGGCAGCGACCGTGCGTTAGTCAGCGGGCTACCGCTGCCATTGTTCACCGAGCTCGCGCGCGTGTTGCTTGATGAGGTTTCTGCGGTTTGCCCGTTTTCTCCCATGATGATATTTTTCATGAGGTTCTTGCGTTTAACCTCCCTAAGCTTGCGTTTTCTGTCCTGTTCGTCAAGCAACCCAAGAATAGTTTTGCCCGAGGGAGGTGCCGCGGGGCTGTGCAGGGCGTTTGCGACGCTCCCGCTGCTACCAGCGCTCATGCTGTCGCGGGTGCTTGAGTGGCCGTCCATCGAGGAACTGTAGGCGTCGTCGTCGTCGTCGTCTCGGAGGTCGTAGTAGTCTGCCTGCATGAGTTCATCGTCTGCCTCGTCGCTCGATGAAGATGTCGAGGTCTCCTCGCCCGTGTTGAGCACTTGGTTCCCCAGAGGCGTCGGCCGATAGCCGTATTCCTTTGGGTTTGGCGGATAGTGGAAAACCATGTGATTGCCATCGTGAGTGGAGATTGTGAGCAGGATTCCAAGCAGACAGGGGTTCGGGAGATAGAGGGAGCCCATTTTGAGCGTGTGCCTACCTGGGGAGGGAGAATGCGTAGAGTGTGTGCAATTGTAATTGTAGATGTAAATGCTCAAAAACTTATCTTGGTTTTTCAGAAAATATACAAATATATTTTTTTTTTTTTTTTCAAACAAAACCAAAATCAAGTCTGTCTTACTACTGTGAACAAAAGAGTTGCTGATTCTCGTATTTGGGTGGCCATAAGGGAGAGACACGCGGGTCACAGGACAAGGGATATCTTAGAACTAGAACAAACGTGCTTGTTCTCTGCAAAACTCGGCGCAAACAATCTAAGAGTGCAGATCTGTGTTCACCATTCGAGGAACCCTACTACCCCACAGCTAAGATAGACCCCCCAGCACGCGCCATGATGGAAAACATAGAGAGAATAAACAAGCTACAGGGAAACCTGGTGTGTGCAAAGTGTAAGACCAAAAGAAGAGAGTACATCACGGATGAGGACCCGTCCACGCTGAGCAAGTACAAGACATGCGATGCGTGCAGAAGGAAGAACAAACTGTATAAGAAGAATCAGAAGTACAAGCTACTCAAAAAACTGGAGTCAATGAGCAACGAGGAACGACAACGCGCGTATTCGCCGGCGGAAACGGTGCCGAATGGCAGCCAGAATAGCCAGAACGCGTCGGACGACCAGAGCGATGGGCCATCACAGCTAATCCCAAACGGTGAAGCAGCCTCAAGCTCTGCTTACATGCCACAGATACCAACAAGTTTTGAGAAATTTCTTGAAAAAATCTCGAGAAACGACCAGCAGGACATTTATTCACTGCGATACTCAACTGTGATACCGAGTTTCCTGGTGGAGAGATACGAAAACCAATCTCAGCTGGGTGACAATGAGCTGCTTCTGAGCGTGACGGCAAGCTCTGAAAAACAGCTCGCATACAAGGAGTCGGTGAAGCAGAAAATCAAGATCCACTATCTCAACAGAGTCGCTGACGTACTCGCCAATGTTGGGTACACGTACAAGACGCGGTCTACGAACTGGAAGGGAGGCAAGTTTTACTGCCAGATGTTGTGCCAGGTGGATGTGGGGAACAAGCGGAAAGACCTGTCGCTCTTGGTGGATGACGAAGTGGGGGGCGACGAAGAGGATGACGAGGACGAAGGGGAGAGGGAGGAGGATGATGTTGAGGAGGAGGTTGATGATGAGGAGGAGGTCAACAATGAGGAGCAGTCTGAGAAATCTGAGCGGTCCAAGTCATCATCTAAACGCGCGAACGGCGTTGTTGGACACCCACGAGACGTGCTTTTGTTTCCATGCCAGTCGCGACTGAACTACTCGTTTGACTCGCAATCTGGCCAATTCAACATCGTGTACAACCACCTCAACCACAGCGGGCTGCCGTCGACAAACCCGAGCGATCCAAAGTCGATTGTGCACCCAAAGAACTCTGCTGCGAGTATTGCGACCGAGTGGCTGAGGCAGATGCATTCGCGGAGCGAGGACGAGCGGGAGAGCTCGCCCGAGGAGGCTGAGGTGGACACAGCAACTACGACAGCAGCAACAGCAGCTCCTGGCACACATCAAACCCGAGCGACTCCACTTGCGAACGCTTTGAACTTTCTGCATAGAAACATTGCGAGGAGAGAGTAACTTTGAGAAAAGTTCTGTTGACAAGTCGGTGCGTTTTGCTACTTGCCGGCCGCTACTCTGACTCGGTTAGGGTATAAGATCGTGATTTACTATAAACGAATAAAAAAACTGCGCTAAAAGTCCATTAAAAAAAAGAGGAGGCATGCTCAATTCCAGTAGCTGTTGCCCATTCTGGCAAAGTTGAAGTCCGGGGTGTTGAAGGCGCTGATGGGGCCGATTGACGGCTGGAACGCGGCCGCTGGTGCCGCTGGAGCGATCTGCGGGGTGCCGAACTGCGGAACAGCGTCTTGGGCAGCCGCTGGAGCCTGGGCCAGCTTTCTGTTGCCAACGTACCTGTTCTGGGGCTGAAGCTGCTGGACGGCAAAGCCCTTCTTGGCGGCGGTGGTGCCTTTTTCGCCAATTCGCGGGCCTGCAAAGAGCGCAGCGTTGCTGGTGCGGCGATGGTCGCCAAAGTCGTGCTGCTTTGCAGTGAGATTCTCCTTCTCATTCTTGTCGCTGAGACTCGAGATGCTGAACTCGCAGCTCTTGATGCCCTGCGAAACCACGTCGAGCTGGTGCACTCTGAAGAAAAGCTGCAGACTGCTGAGGATCTGCTGGAACTTCTCTCCTTTGACGAGCTCCTGCTGAGCGGTCTCGGCGAGTCTTGCGACTGGAGCGCCAGCGGTGCCTGCAGACCCGCTGAAAGTCTCTGCAAAGTAGTGCAGGACAATGGAGTCTGTGGCGCTGTTGCGTCTGAGAAGCAACTCGACGTTGTAGAGCAGTCTGAGCGGAACAACAACGTTGTTGAGGAACTCAAGCTGGATCTCGGCAACGTTTTTGGAGAGGAGCGAGCCGGAGTTGGCGTGGACATCTTCGAGGTCCCGGAAAATGCGAGACTCGGCCAGCTGGATCTCGTACTCGTAAGGCAGCAGCTTGAGAAGTTCATGGCAGCAGTTCTTGGAGTTGCCATCGATGCCATAGATCTCGAGGTCAACGACCGGGCCGACAACGGCGTCGAGGCTTGGGAACTTGATGAAGGTATTGGTGGACTTCTCGAGCTCTGTGATGAAGTTACTAGGCTTGGTTCTGTTGTGGTTGAACGATGCGTTGAGCTGGGTAGAAGTGAGCAGTCTCCACTGAGGCAAAGTAAGTTTCACCACGGAGCAGTGGTAGGTGGTGGTGATGACTTTTTCGACGAGTTTCTCGAGCTCGATCTTGGCTAGCGGTATCTGGGACTTGTTTTTGGACGGACACTTGATGACAACGTTGTTCTTGCGAATGAAAGACTGCTGGAAGTTGGACGAGTGTGCAGCCGCCACAGCGTCTGCGGCAGGCTTGTCATTGAGCTCAAACGAGTTGGAGAACTTGATAAAGACGTTGAACTTGCGCATGATGGTCTGGACAGTCTGGCCGCCTACGCCAATGATCTGTCTGTGGAAGGACTCTGGAACGTTGAAGGTCATTGTGGTGGGCAGTTCGTCTTCAAAGAGACTCATTCCGAGCACCGAGTCGACGAGGTCGTTACAGTTTATCTCGACGATGAAGTTGTAGTCGGTGAAGGGCAGCAGTTTGATTGCGACCGAGGACATGTTCATGATCTTGATGATCTTGCCGTTCTTCTTGCCGGCGATAAAGTCCTTCTCCTTGTTGGAGAGCTCTATCTGGTACTGGACCGCAGCCGAGAGCGGCTCTGCCTCGACGTAGGCCGGGAACTGGGCCAGCGCATTGACGGCGGTTTTGATGTTGTCGGAGCGGCCAATTAGCTGGAACACGTAGCGGTCGCTGAGTCTTGCGAGCGAGACGATCGTGTTGGAGTTGAACGCGAGCGAGTCGCTGAAGCTGAGCAGCTTGCTGACGTCGTCATCGGGAAACGCTGGCGAACGTGTGGCAGTCTGGACCTCGTACTTGGCACTGTAGAAGTGGGAGACGAGCGCCATGAAGCGATCGATCGCAATCTCGAGGTCCTCGATCGAGTTTCCTTGGAAGCTGACGAGGTCTCCGGCGCCGTCTGCAGCGGCGTGGCCAAGAGCAGGGATTGAGATGAAGCAGCCGGTCTCAAACATGATGTTTTTCAGAAACTCCGGGTCCTCGTGGAAGAGCACAAGGCTCTCGCGCTTGATGGGCATCACCGAGAGCTGTTTGATGAACGGGGTCTTGGCGATGCGCTCGACGATCTCGGCGAGCATGCACTTGGCCAGAAGAACCTGAGAGCGCAGTCCGGTGATGTAAATCGTGAGCTTGCGCTCCTCGGTGCCGAGCGTGTTGTTGTAGTAGAGCTCGGGTATGAGGTTTGGCAGGTAGAGGTGGCAGTTTGTTCTGCGCACAATGTTCTTGAAGTTGGAGAACTCTGTCCCGCCGATCAGCGGAAGCAGCGAGAGGGACTGGATCTCCAGGGCGTCGCAAAAGGAGCGCGGATTGAGGCTGTCGATAAAGAGCCGGAGCTTGTTTTCTGCCACGTTTGAGCAGTCCTGGGTGCCGAGGATGACGAGGGAGATCGGGCCAGCAGCACCAGTGGCGCCAGCGTCTGGCAGACCGAGCTTGCGGTCGAGATCCTGGTGGTGCTCCTGGCTGCGCTCGATATAGACCGAACACCGATTATACGCCGTGACCTCGCTGACAAACTGGAGCAACTCGGGTTTGATTTCGCCCGTTGGGGTGAAACAAAAAGCCCTTTTCGCCTCGTCGAGCGGAATGGTGCGGCGCACAACCTCGCTGAAGCTGCGGAACAGCTGGAGACGAACGTCGTTCATCTCCTTCTGGCAGCTGTGGCTGCCGATGATGGAGATGGTGAGCTTGAGATCTGCGCCGCGGAACTCGTTGAGAATGGCCATGACCCCGAGCGCGGCGTAGGTGTCGTTGATCTGGCGGACCATCTTGCGCAGCGGCGGGAGGTTGTCGCAGAGCAAAGTCCCCGGGGACAACTGGCGCAGGAACGGGTTGGCAGCATCGAGCTCATTCGTGAGCGATCTCCAGTCGGATGGAATCAGCGACTCATGAAGGGTGTTGGCGGGCTTGACGAAGTAGGTGTAGTTGAGGGGAACAGTGACGATGAGCTTGTCGCGCTCTGGGGAGTGTGCTGCAGGGCCCTGGAACATAGTGAGCAAAGAGCGAGCGAGGACACACCAGAAGGAAACAGAAAGAGGCAGCGAAGAAACAAGGAGCGAAGGGTTGTTTTGGACGCAGAGGATGGAACGAGTCGCGGGTGATTTGGATCGCCATGAGTGAGGCGAGTGAAAGCAGATATGAGCGAGGATTTTTGGCTCACAAAAAAGAGTGTTTATGTTTTTCCTGATTGAGGAAAATGATGCAAATTGCAGCTTTCCCCAGCGAGCGAGGCGAGACAGGCAAGATGGCCATTTGTGCGACTCAGACTGAGCTGAAACAAGCTGAGGCCCGCGTACCGGAGTGTAAAGGGCGCTACCGTCGGTGCTGGCTGGATCTACTCCAAGCAGCTGGTCGAGCGCTACGCCGAGCCCACACTCGCTGCTTGATCTGTAATTTCTGTAATCTTGAAATCTACGCGGTGCAAGGATGTTGTGCGCTTTGGACTCGACGATCTGTACTGGCTGCACCGAACCTGCACACTCCACGTCAGCACGGCCATGCGGTTAGAAGCCAGCGGGCTGATCTGAGCTCAGTGAAGACCTAGACAAAGTTCTGCGGCCGAATAGCAACAAGGGAGGTTTGAGCAAAGTTCAACGGAGGAGCATCCGAGTGCGGACTCAGCAGGAAGTCGACAGAAAGCCAGGTCTTTGCAGGTGGATGTCTGCTACAATCAAAGTCTGTCAGTCAAAAACGCTTACTTTGACTCGTCTTGACTCGTCCCAACCCGCCCTGACTCGCCCTGACTTACATTGGCTCGTCGTTTTTCACGGCTGTGCATCCGAAAAACATAGATACACAAAAGCTTTCTCGACTTGTAGATTTCGCCCTCTTTCCCACCTCGCTTTTCTCTCATCCAACGCCACCCCAATTAACCTCCCTCCCTCGCCCCATTGTCATGGAAAGACCAAAGTACACAAGAAAGCTCTCGTCGTCATCAAACGTGCGCAGAAGATCGACGTCGAGAAAATTGAGAAGGAGACGCTCGTCGTCGTCGCACTCAAATCACAGACCCTTCTCAACCGATTTCGGCTCGTACGAAGACGACGACGACGTGGCCACCACCGGTGCAGTCTCCAGCGGCTCCGATCGCGGTCTCAACGAGGTTCGCGCCGTTCTGGACAACACGCTCCCGCTCGACTACTTTAAGCAGGACGTGCTGGCCGTGCTGCGAAACCTGCGCATCCCCAAGTGGCGCAAAATCCACATCAATGAGGCCAGCCTGAACCAGCTCGAACTCACAAGGATTTCTGGTGCGCTCACCAACTCGGTCTACAAAGTGACATACAAAAACTACTATCCGCTGCTGCTCAGGCTGTACGGAGCCAACGTCGGCGACATCATCGACAGAGAGACAGAGCTGCTCACGCTGCACCGACTGTCGCAGAAAAACATTGGCGCCAAGTTGCTTGGGTGCTTCACGAACGGCCGGTTCGAGGAGTTCCTCAACAACTCCATCACGCTCAACCAGGACCAGATCAGAGAGCCGCGGGTCAGCCGAATGATTGCACGCCGTATGAAGGAGCTGCACAACGGAATTGTGCTCGAGTCCAACGAGAAACTCGAGGGCCCCAAGGTTTGGAACTTGATTGAGAAATGGGTCAAAATCGTCGACGCCATCGTGGCAGACTCGTCCACGGCCGAGCAGCAGGACGTGTTTGTCACAGACTGGCCGGCGTTCAAGCTCCTGGTCCAGTCGTACCAGCAGTGGCTCTACCACCACTACGGTGGACGCATCAACATCGACGAACAACTCAAGTTCTGCCACAACGACACGCAGTACGGCAACCTTCTTTTCTACAACAAGTTTGACCAGCCGGTGGTGGACGACGACTCTGACGACGAGTGGACCGACGACCAGCTCGCCGCCAAGGCCTCCTCCCTTTCGCTAGCCCAGCCAGAAACCTTGCCTCTCGTGACTGACCTCGACTACCGTGACGATAAGAAGCTCGTCGTCATTGACTTTGAGTACGCAGGTCCCAACGTTCCCGCCTACGACATCACCAATCACTTCTGTGAGTGGATGGCCAACTACCACAGCCCAACAGAGAGCTATAAGATGCAAGTGCACAGATACCCCTCCCGGGAGGAGCGGCTGAACCTGCTCAACACGTACGTCACGTACGTGCCTGGCTCGCAGACCCCGAAATTAGTCACACACAACTCTAACCTCTCCATCTCTGGCCTTAGTCTCAGCAAGGGACGCTCCGCATCCATCATAAACCTAAAGGAGAGCGAGCTGCCCAACAATGTCGTGAAACTCTACAATGAAACAATCATATGGAGAGCAGCAAACTCTATATTCTGGGCCCTCTGGGGCGTGATCACCAAAGGATCTATCAGCAAGAACAATCAGCTCAAAAACATGGACAACATTGTCGAAACAGGCCCGAACGGTGAAACCTACAAGGTGATTGTAGAGGACGACCTTGACATTGATGGAGATGAAGCCTTGGACACTACCAACGTTGAGGAGTTTTCTGAAGACAACGATGACAACTTTGACTATCTGCTCTATTCGCTTGAGAAGTCGTGCATCGTTATCGGTGACCTCGTCCAACTTGGTCTCGTTTCCAAAACCGAGCTCCCACAGCACATGCTTGACAAAATCAAGTACCTTGATGCTGAGCTCTTACACGTTTAGTTTGACCAGCGGCATGTATTCTCAGTGTTTCCACTTTTTTTACTAACATTAGCCTGCTTATAAATCTTCATCTAATGGACCTTTTTCCCCGTGTCACTCAAAGAAGTCGTCCTCCTCTTGCTCGACCTCCTCTTGCTCCTTGCTGAGCTCTGCGTCCACCTTCACATTTTGCGTACGCAGTCCCTTGAGACCGTCCTCGATCGAAATCTCGAGCTTTCCGGCCTCTAATTGCTCAGAAAACTTCTTCTTCAGCTCCGTCTTGATAGCCTCCGTCTTGGCAATTCCCTTCTTGGTCTTGTCGTCTAGTTGATCTGGTTCTGAAGCCCCCGAAGCATACAACGCAATGTACTTTTCGGTCTTTGGAAAGTTCAGAACGTACGCAAGGTCCACCTCACAATGCTTGAACACTTTTCTCTGTTTTTTAATCTCCTTTTTAACCTCTTTCTGCTCCTTATCGTCCTGTAGCTGCTGTTTCTTCGCCTCGAGCTCCTCGAGCTCTTGTTTTGCCTGTTTGTATCTTCTGGCGGCCTTCTTGCGCTCAAAGAACCGCACTTTGTGGTACTTCGCCGACAGTTTCTTTGCCTTGAGGTTTAACTGTGCATTTTCCAGCTCACTCTTGAGCGCTTCGAGCGCTCTTTCGTTATTCACTCTGACATCGGACGGTAGGTTATCTTTCTTCAACAGTCTAGTGATATCTCTGATCTTCTTTTTTATTTTCGCGCTTCCGTGACCTATCGCACTTGAGATGTCCACTCCCGTGGTAGGCGTTTCCTTCTTGGCTTTTGGCATGGTGTGGTGGGTCGAATGAGAAGAGAAAAGCCAAGTTCTTAAGATTTTGGCTTTTTTTTTTTTTTTTTTTTTCACTAAAAAAAAATATTTTATTTTATTGAGCCGCACATAGAGCACTTACTCATTTTATCGCTTCATTTATTTTATTAATTATCAACGGCCAGCAACTCTAGCTAGCTCCTCAATCTCAGAAATCTTAGCAGATTTCCTCAACTGAACCTTTCCATTCACAATATCGACCTCGTATCCAGCCTGGCTGAGGGCTTCTGCGTTGGCCGGGTCAATCGCAGTCCCGTGCGCCTCAAGACGAGCAACAAAGTCCTGGTTCGCCTGGTTGTCCAGCAAAAGATACTTGATGCACAAAATTGCACGCTCTTTGATGAATGGCTCATTCGAGTCAAGATTGCAGTTGTTTAAAACCAACTGCAGAGCGTGTTCGTTCCTCACCAGTTCCTGGTTCTCAAAATTCTGGTACACGAGCGCGGTAATCAGCTCAATGATTATAATCTTGGCCTGTGGGAACTCTTTTGTATGCGGCGGCGGCGTTTCGTCCTTTAGCTTCTTCTTGTGAGTGTTGGCCTCAATGACCTGGAAAAGACGCAGCAGGGCCGGCAAAAACTTGTAGAAATTAAGCATCTCTCGCACATTGTCGTGGTGAATGGTGCTCGAGAGACAATCTAAAGTCGACACCAGCCAGCGGTGTATGTGAGAAAGTAGCTTGGTTTCTTCCAGCGTCAGCACAGGCTTCTGTAGCAGCAGAATAGCCTCGTCAGAAATGTAATGGTAATAACTCAGGATCGAGGCCGTAATATTGGTGAGCTGTAGCGTGCTCCACCCGTCCTCCCTGCTACTGAGTAACAGCTGAGCAACCCGCAAAAGTTCGTTCAGCGCTGCGGCATTGTAGCTGTCGTCCTGGCAGTTTTGCGAGCACTTGATGAGGAAAGATCCAATGCTCTCGTGCGAAATAATCACTGTGTATATCCCCAGGTACACAATTCCGGCATCGTGGTACCCGCTGCTGCCTCCAACGTCGTGTTCTTCTTGTTTAGAAGCAATTCTGTCCGATGTTTCGGCAAGGAAACAACCAATGAACCTGACAAACTGGTCGCTGCTATCTGCAAAGATCCGGGTTAGCAGCGTTTCGTGGTTCAACAAGTTTCGTATGTACATGAACAGCGGGATCGCAAACTCTGGACTGATGTCGGCCTGCAGTCTTGATGAGTTCCAGTAGTCGGTAAGGTTTGCAAACAAGTCCATGATTGTTTCCCAGTCGAATGCTCCGCCTTCGCCCTCCTTGAGCTCTGGAGAAATATTTGTCACGTTCGTGAGGTACTGGAAGCACGAGACTAGTGATTTGATGTAGAGGTCCACCACGACGTGGTTTGACTCGGAGTCAAGCTTGTCCAATGTCTTCAGGTAGCGTATTATGAGCGGAATTATTTTTCTCGTTTGGTTTGCGTACAGCGACTGGATCAGCACATCGCACGATAAATCTTTGCATCGGAGACCGTTCGACGCATACAGATCAACCCTTTCATTTTCGGGAAGCGATAGCAGCGATTTGAGCCCAACAACAAGGTTGGCAGCAAACAAAACCACCCCTCGCCCAAGCCGGATCCTGTACACTGTTTCTTCGGTTGGATATTCGTTCTGATGCTGCTCCAGGTATGCGAGAACAAGGTGCGTCACCTCACTGATCTTGGACCATATGGAAAGCGAGTTCGCTAGCAGTTGTCGCTCGCGGGCGTCGTTAGACGTGAGCGTGAGCAAGAATGAAAAGTTCGCCAGACACTCTGCAAACTCGGCCTGCACCGCCTCTGCCGGCTTTTGTGTCTGGATCAAGTCAATGATCTCCGAGAGCAACGCCAGGCTTCTCTCTCTGGTCATTGGCTGTGTGATGGTGGTGGCCGTTCCTCGTGTTGCAAGAGGCCCTAGAACGCGCTCTGTGGTACTCTCTTGCTACCAAAATAACCGTACAATTTCACAGAATCCGGAATTGCTGCGAAGAGGACTTGTGCCGCACACGACCAGGCTGTAAACATTCTTTGCATTTTTTTTTTTACTTAGGGGTCCCGCTTGTACCCTTAAAAAAACCTCCCCAATCGGGAACTTCAGCTAGATGACTTGTATTATATGTTACAGATGTAATTCTAAGACGCACCAACAACAAGCGTCACTCCTCATCAGAGTCATCGGACTCGACCGCAAAGCTGAGCACGGGACCCTTCTCCTCGCCAGGACCGAACCAGCCTTCTTCATCCTCGTCAGAGTCGCCAGAAGCGTCCTCAATGATCACGTCTTCGTCGTCGGACGAGTCGTCAGCGTTGGCATCAGAAGAACCAGAGACGTCAGCAGTGGCATCAGCAGCGGCGCCAACGGCCACACCCGTTCTCAAAAACTCATAAAGATGTTCGTTCTTGAAACTGGCGCGCACAACGTCCTTGGCAACACGATTGAGGAAGCGCTGAACGAGTCGGAGCGAGCCCGCAAACAGGTGCCGGTTGCGCACAATGAACTTGCCGTGGCTCGTGAGCAGACTCGAGACCCAAAGCAGGTTGAACTCAACGTGTGCGCTTTCCATCAGGATCGACGCGACAAATGCCAGGAGTTTTTCCACGTACACGAGCGGAAGGTCACGTGACACGATCGGGACATCGGCCGCACTAATCGACTCGTAAACCCTGTGCACAAGGTAACGCTCGTTAAGACGGAACGCCATCACGAGCGCAGTAAGGAAGTCGCCCTCGTGGAGTACTTCGAGCGTCGCAGCAGGCGTGACGTCGAGGTCGAGGTCGAAGGGGTCGAAGATGAGCCCGTCGTCGACGCTAAAGACTAGCAAGCCTTCAGTCGAGGCGCACGCAAACGCACCAGCAGTGGGCGAGAACTGGACGCTTGTGACGCGCACCTCTGGCCGTGTCGAGCGCGCAGAGATGTCGCCGCGGGACGATCCCGGCAGCGAACTGTCGAGACGGCGGCGGTCTTCAAGGTCGGACAGCTCGCCGTCTGCGTCGATGAGGTCGATCGACCCGGCATCGGTCATTTTTCTAGAGTTGAGTAGCTGCAGCGTTCCGTTCAACTGCATGTTTTGCGACACAGTGAACCTGCGCAAAAGCACCTCGTTCGGCAGGTCATACAGACAGATACTGTTGTTGGTACCGGCGGCCACGAGCGAGAGTCCGTCAAAACTGTACGCAATTGTGGAAAAGTGCTGGCCACGGGCAGAGTTCTGCGCGGTGAACCGGTCTTCAAGATAGCGGCCACGGATCACATCGCGCTTTGCATCGAGATGGCGCACCTGCTTGCCGTTCTCCACGTCCCAGAACGTGATCTGGCCGTCGAGAGTCGCTGCTGCCACTTCGCGCGAGTCCGGCCGCATTGCGAGACAAAGACACTCCGAAACCACGTTGAATGGCTCGCTCGTTTGTGCGCGGGAGAAAATATCCCACACACGCACCGTGCGGTCCCACGACGCGCTTGCCAACAATGGAGATCCCTCCGCACCAAAACTCAGACACGAGACAGGTCCTTCATGGCCTGCAAGTTGGTCAAGCAACTGCGCAGTCTGCACAGCCCAGACCTGGATCTGGAAGTCGTCACGTGATCCCGCGCACACGACTTCACCGCTAGGATCCACCGCGAGGCAGCTGAATTGCAATCTTTGCGGGGCCGCAAACGTGCGGAAATTCCGGTAACGAATCAGATCCCACGCGCGCACCGTACCGTCGAGCGAAGCGGAGAAAAGCACCTGTCCACGCTTTGCAAAGCAAACCGCCGTCACTGCAGCAGTGTGCTCCTCAAACGTCGCGAGACAGAACCCGGAAACCACGTCCCAGATCTTGATCCGACCGTCATCCGAAGCCGTCACAATGCGCCCTCCGTCCGGCGAGTACGCCAGACAGTTCATCGCATCAAAGTGTCCCTGTTGCTTCAGAATATATGACTCAGATTGCCATTCGTACACCAGCAACTGTCCCAGTTTGCGCGACCCAAACGCCAGCCACTCACCGCTCGCGTTCACAGAGACAGTATTCACAGCATTGAACCCCATAGACAGCTGTTGCAACAGCGAGAAGTCTGGTAGATTGTAGAGACGGAACTCTCCGTTTGTGAAACCGACAACAAGAAGATTGCTGGCAGCGTGGAAAGTTGCACATTTCACTTTGTGGTCGCTGAAAAAGAAGTTTTTAGCTGTGATTCGCCAGCTCATTGTCTTTTGATCATCTTCGAGCTCCTCCTGGCCCGCCCGTTCTGTATATTCCCACCGAAACAGCGCCCCGTCTTTCGAAACAGTGTAGATGCTTTCTTGGTCCGCATCGAAAAATGCCTTGATTACGTAATCGCGATGTCCAGCTAACGTCATCTTAACCCCGCTGTCGGCCGAAGACAGCGACCACACACGCGCAGTCAGATCTTTGCTTGTAGAGAGCAGAAACCGGGAGTCGCCCGACCACGACACAGACGTCACGTCTGAGTAATGGCCTGCATACACGCGGTGCCGCACGAACGGCGCAAATTGCCGGTCCTCAGCGACGCTGGGCGTGCGCCACACCTGGACAAATCGTCCTGCTGCAAGAGCGAAATGCTTTCCGTCCGCGGAGAACTTGAGATCCCGCACTTTCTCTTTGAAGTTGAAGTGATGTAGGACGGTACGGGCTTTGAAGTTCACCAAGATCGCACGTCCGTCTTCGTCAACTGAGAGCAACAAAGTACCTTGTTTATTCAATGCAATGCAGGCGATGTTCTTGCGGTGCTCGTAGTCAAGCGTGTACGACCGATTGTTCACCAGATCAAACACCGTCACACGGTTTCCCACTGGCGAGACGAGGGTGGTCCCTTCCTCATTGAAGACCAGGTTTCCCTGACGGTAGACGGTTCCCAGAAGGTTTGAGAACTTGAAATCCGACTTCATCGAGGTTGTGTTTTTGCAAGAGTAGTGATAGAGTAGCCTTTAAGCACTGAGAGTATAGACATGTGGATTTTTTTTTTTTAAAAAAAAAAAATTCCATTAAAAATTTTTCAGACACTGCACGACTTCTTTTGGGGTTATGTAAGCAGTAGTAAAACAGGGGGTGCCCGCCGCACATGTAGATGAGACCCCATAAATCCGGATTTTGCACAGCCCGAGAAAAGGTGTTTTTTTACCACCCAAAAAAAAAAAACCTTTAAAAAAAAAAAAATTTCAGTAGCTGAAAAATAAAATGCATTCTTCTAGTTTCCTTAACCAATACACATCTATAGTCATCACATTCCCCATTCCGCCATGTCTGACTCAACAAACTCCGCCGGAGGCCTTTCGAGCCGCGTCCTCAACATGAAATTCATGAAAGTGGCCGACAAAAAAGAAGAAGTTGAGCAGGAACAACAGAATGCAAAGAGACTTAGAGACCTGAGCGAGTGGAGTCTTCCAGTGGCCGATGCTTTGCGTCGTCGGGCCCAAACGAAGCATACACGCGTAAAGATCGTTGGGTACTCGCAAGTGCACGAGATTTACCGCGCACAGACCTCGCAGACAGTGGCAGAGGGCAGACGTGTTCTGGGAACAAGCCCTGTCTCTGCTCCAGTGCCTGAAGAGTCGACTACAGAAATCAGTGCAGAGCCAGCCCAGGAGGTCGACTCTGACGATCCAACAGCCCCTAAGAGTCTTTTGGCCCGTCATGGGCTGAATCGCTCATCCAAGCGTGGAAACAGCGACAAAGCGTCTGATTCCAAGCGGAGAAAAACCAAGACCAAAAGCTAAGATACTTCACTTTTTCTTTTTCAGTTTTTTATCCGCCAGATCGAACCCTCCTCTAACGACCGCCTCTCTTGCACATGCATTGATGTGCTTGAATCGCGACGGACCGATGTGCACTCCGCCAAACCACCGGGAAACCACCACCATTACGTTCCATACGTCCATGATCGACAGAAGGTGCAAAAGACGCCCCCCTGCCGCAGCCTCTCCATCGTCGTCACAGTCTTGATATTGCACCCCGCTGGCGTCGTTCTTGATACGCCATGCGGTCATGTTGTGTCTGGATCTCATGACCTTTTTGTCGAGCTTGAGCAGTTCAAGCGCATCTTCTGCCTCCTGAACCGAGTGTACTTCTCTGGCAAAACCAATGAAGGTGGATTTTCGATCCACAATTGGATCGGAAATCCACCATCCTTCGAGCGGACTAATGTCATTTCCTGCACCAGAATTCGACGACTTTTGCTTTCTGGCTCTTGCCTTTTCTTTCTCCTCGTCATAGACATAATTTTCATAATCAACAATTTCCTCCTCCTCCTCTTCCTCCTCGTCTTCGTATCCATCGTACTCGTCTTCGTCACCACTTCCTCCAAGCTGCATGTTCGCAAATGTATTAGCAACTGCCGATACCACTGTGTCTTTGCCCTGTGAATCATCGTTTTGTTCCTCTTCTTCAAGCTCGTCCTCACCGGCATAAAGAACCGCATCACACTCAGTAAAGAAATCAAAAATGCACACCACACCCTCACTGTAGATGGAATCGAGAACCTCCTGAAGCAGCTCCACAAGAAAAGACTCATCGTACCCTCTTCTTCCGGACGAAACCTGTAGAATCTTGGGTTTTTCGTCTGGATATGATTCGGGAAACTTCATCCTCACCGTGATAAATTCGTACTGAGGAACCCTGAACGTATAAACGCACGGGGAAACCCGATCGTATGAGTCCGGGTAGATGGCTTCAATCGCCCCAAGCTCGTCTCTAAGATCTTCAGATTCAATCATTGGCTCGACTTTGGTCAGAAAAGAACAGATAGGGGGTCTAATCGTACAAACTTTGATCTTTTTTTTTTCAACTTTTTTTTTTCTATAGTCATTATTATTAATCAGTACGAAATTTTTGGAACTTTTGCTAAATCTTCAGCTTCCTGTCTTTCCCTACAACTTCTACTATGGCTACAGCACAGCAACTTAAGGAGAAAGGAAACGAGGCCTTCAAAAGCAAAGATTTCCAAAGTGCAGCAAAATTATACGGTGATGCTATCAACTTAGACCCATCGAACCCTGTTCTATACTCCAACAGAGCCAACGCTTACACGAAAATTCAAGACTACCACAATGCCCTCAGTGATTGTAACGCAGGACTCCAGACCAGTGAAATAGATAAAAAAACTAAAGTGAAGCTGTTGTGGAGAAAAGCAGTGTGTCTGAGCGAGTTGAACAACTACAACTCAGCCAAACTGTGTCTTCTAGAGGCATTGGCCATAGACAAAAACAACCAAACAGTACTTGTTGAGCTTGAAAAACTGGAAAGTATTTTGAACAACAGCTCCTTTGTTGAAATACCGATTGAAATCGTTGATTCGTTACCCAATGAGTACAAGAAGACTCAAACCTCTCCTCCCTCACTTGCTCCATCGCCCATTTCAGTCCCAACTTCTGAAGCACAGCTAGTCAAACTCACCCCAGATAATTATCCCAACCACCCTACTGCAATTTTTCTTTCAACACTCAACAACAAACCTGCATCGGAAAGACCGGCATTCTATCACTACGTCGTCCAGATCGCGCTTGAAGATTACGACTCACTTTTCCATACAACTGGCGTCGACTCTGAATTTCTATCTTTCTACGTTGAAGCCGCTCTAAACTATTTGGAATCAAACGAAACACACTACATCGACAACATCAAAAAGCATTTGCAATTGTTCACCAAATTGCCTCGATTCTCCATAGCATCCCTTTTCGTCCCATCTACTAAAGTTGACCGTATATTCACCATTCTCAATCAGAAAACGTCTCAAGATTTACGTTCGATATGGATTTGAATAGGGAACCGACAAAATATAATATTATAATTACGATATCAAACTAGAAAGATGAATCTCAAGAGTCAAGTAGCAAACCGCAATAACTTCCCTCAAACTAACCAAGTCATTCACCAGCTATCTAACTGTGTTTCTTTGGTGGAAAATAATTCTTCAAACCTTTGGTCTTGCTCAAAATCTCCACTGGCTGCAGAATCACAGACACAAACTCTGGGAGATAATCATCGAAATCAACACCGAAAACTCTTGCTAGAATAATCGGACCTGCAAATAGGGCCCCAAAAACAACCAGAATTGTGATGAACAACAATAAATAGGTGATGGTGATCCTGGTTCTAGCCTTCCGCTTGCCGGGAGAGAAAACTGGCCTTCTAATTTGATTTTGAGGCTTAAGCCAAAGCAGCAAGTATGAGTGGCAGCTGTCAATGTATGGAACGAACAAAAATGGGAAAAGGCAAATCAGAATAAAGTGGGAAGTCACCAAGTCGCAGGAAAAAACAGACATCTCTATAACTTTGCAAACAAATTCTCTCCCCGGTTGTGTGAACGTGTGACATCCCATCCCTGATGTGAGCCATTTACCAGACCACCACGATCTGTTGGACTTGTCGTGCTTGAACTCCCTGCTCAAAAATACGATAGTCAAAAATTTGAATATCGTGCTTTGAATCAGGAAAGATGCACATATACCGAGAACGGATTTGGAGAAATCCCAGTTCTGGCACAGTAGCAGAAACTCAAAGAAAATGAAATGATTGAAACTGCCCAAGAAATGGGCGACATTGGCGATGAAATCTGGGAATCCAGTAAAAAAATGAGACAGAAGAGGACCAAGAATCACCGAAATTGGGAATAATGCAATAAGTATAGCGGCGTTGACCACAATCGGGCCAAATGTTATCACAGCTAATCGGAGAACTGTGTTACCTGGAATACCACCTCTGACCTCATTTTGTGCATTGGCAAACAAGTATGCGACAGTGACAATTAAACATGCCAGAAGTCTTGAACCAACCTGCGTGATCAAAGCTGCAAGCATTGATGGTCGTTTGTGATCTGAACTCAAATTGTCACCGACTCGACCAAGCTTTTTCCTCTTTGCTCCGGTGAGTTGCATTCTCGAGTTTCTCACGTGGGAAACCCAGGAGCTCTTTCTTGAACCAGAGTTGCCCGTGGTCAACCAAGTCAAAAAGCTTTTGTAATCAACAAAAAACTCTGTGAACTGAAATTGATTTGGGTTGAACAAGAATGGAGACAAAAATAATGCAAGAACAGTGCACCAGAAATATAGCAACGCCATTTTCCACATGACCAAGGAACAATAGAGCAACATCAAGAACATCGTGGACGCGAAGTATAAACTCTCGAAGCAGAATCTGGAGTACAAAACTGAGAACGAAACCCTAGAAGTCGAGAATCCTCTTCCTGTTGCAATATATCTAGCTCCACCAATAGCCAAATCATTGACCAGCGATTGGGCGTAAATTCTGCAGACAAACACTTCAAACAGCGGTGACATAGATAAAAAGTGTCTAGACAGTCTGCTGAAACACTTCCAAATTCCCCTCTCCGTCAGCTCTTGCACACACAGTGGAATAAATGAGATGGAAAAGACAATGAAAATCGAGAGGATACAACGCTGCACCCATGAAACAATTGGGATCAAACTGACACAACCTGCCGGAACACGAGTGTCTGTAATTGGTCTGTCTTTATCGTATTCACAAATCACTGAGTCATTTGTTAAGGCTGCAAGATTTATGCAAAACAGCATAAACATTTTCAGTGATAGCAAAATGAAAACGTTGTTCAAATGAAAACCAGGGTGAGCATAATAGAACGAAAGGAATCTATCAAGTGGTAATTGAGTTCCGAGGTAAAAGTATTCTCTTGACAGCATTTGTTCACCCATTCCCGCTCCAATTTTGGTAGTGAAGTTCAAAATGGACCCAAAACCGAGATCTCTACCTTTACCACATTGGAAATACTCACAGTGCTTGATTCTACCTCCCCGAAGGACTGCATTCATTCCCGCATAAATATCCTCATTCAAGTGTAATCCTTTCTGGGCTTTGGAAACTCCACCTCTTGTCGTCATGAACACAGTATTGAGGAAATCCGGATGACCGTAATGCAGTTTTCCTCCAACGTAAGCAAGAGTTCTGGCAAATAATGTACCAAAAGTTTGCTCCTTACCTGCAGCAACATCACCCAAAACACCAATATTCTCGGAAAAAATATACTCTCTTGTACCAATGATTGCAACTGGATTCTTTGGATACAACCCATCGGTATTCATACTTTCTGGTGGCTCATGGTATGGATCCACGGGAGGTGTATGCTCTTCAAATTCAGCCAGAATACTTCTGATTTTGATACATTCTTCCAAATAGTTGTCTTGATTGGCATCAATCAATTGAATGTACTCTCCCCTGCAGAATACCAAACAATGGTTCTGATTATCAGCTTTTCCGTCACCCAAAATAGGATTGCCTGATAGTCTGATCCGATATTTTGGTTTTCTGCTTCCGTCATCCAAAATGTCACAACTTCCATCTATCAAAGTAGAGAAATAAAGAAGCTCGTTTGTTTCTGGATTGATTTCATAATCAATATATGCAATTTGCAACTCAGGGTAGGTTCTGAGCAAGAATTCTTTGCACTCTTCTTGCTCAGGAGTAAAATCTTTCAATTTTTGCAGAGAAACCACAATTCTGAACTTCCTTTGCGCAATAACACTTGCTTCCTCAACCTTTTGCTTTTCAGTCGTATCCTCCATCGTTTCAGCTGCATAAAGCAACTTCAAAGCACGAGAATAGTTCATGAAACCAGAAATTGTACGGTACAGTGTTTGAGATCTGAGAGATGCCCAAACACGTGTTCTGAGAATGTATTCTGGAGTAGCAGCTTTAAATCCGACAGAGTAAAAGGCTAGATCGTTGATGGCTTCGGCAGATGCATTGACTGCGTTAGCCTCGTATTCTTTTGCCAGAAGTTTTGTATCTCTCACAAAATTATGCCATTCTAGGGGGTAAAGTTGTTTCAAATACTCCAGTAGAGTGACATTAGAATATTCATCTTCCTTTTTGATGATCTCTTGTAGTGACAATGTAATCTTTTCAGAATGATGAGGAATCAAAACCGAGAACGTAGACATTTCCTCAATCGGAAGTGGCTTTGGAATTGGAGTCGACAATGAGTGTGCAAAGAAAGTGAGACGCCTGCTTGCCTCGGAATTGGTATCCAGTCCCTCTTCTTTCTTGTGTGGACTTTCACCATCTTCTTGTTCCATGAAGAATCTAGGTTCAGTCAGCAGGACTCCTCCATCCGGAGAGGAAGTCTGTTGGTAAATCAGATTTTGCAGGTGATCAATGGATAACAAGTGTTCACGGTACATGGAGACCACTATAGAGTTCCAAATTTGACAAACCATGGCCTTTCTTCTTGCAACATTGCTAGCTGCAATTGTCTGTTGAGAAAGAATTTTGGAAGCAATTCTTTTAGGTAAACGAATGAACATGTTTCTCCAAGGTGTCCAGATGGAAACTCCACAGTAGAAAGATCTGCAAACCGAGAAAGCAACATTCCAAACGATATACCACAAATAGGTATCCAAGAAGAACAAAAGTAGGTCTGTGAGGAAAAGCAGTGCCAATATGATAGAAGGTTGTTTCTCGCACAAAAATGACCCGAAATATGCTTCTCCCACACATGATTTGAGCTTGATGATACTCAATTCACGGACCGGGTCTCTCAAACTGAGAGTCAAAAAAAAGTAAGACTCGGTGAACTTTGATAAAAAGACCCCAGCCCAAAGACCATAGGATGCCAGCAGATTCTTGCCTCTTAGTTCATGGAAAGAATCAGTAAAATGTTTTGCAGGCAGGAACTTTCTTCTTTTTTCAGATCTGACACTCCCTGCCAACGAAGACAACGGCGTCACAGATTGAAAAATGACAATAAAGATCGAAAACAAGAATTGACAGATTGAGATAGCAAGACTTATTGGTCCACTATCCTCCATTCCAACCACACCAAAAATGTAGAATGAGGGGAGCAAATTGAGGGTGAAAAAAATCAAAGTCAAGGAAATTCTCACAATCACTGACTGTGCTCCCACCCAGCTTCTAGGAACAAAGATGGCCTCTCCTAACAGTGAAACCAGATTGATAAATGAAACCAGCGATCCAGCAATCGATAGAGCCGACAATGTAGCCGCTGCACTTGGCTGGTTGTTCAAAGTAATTGTGTAATCTTCAGTGTAAAAAGATGCCGAATTGTAACAGGTGTAGTACCAGAAGACACCAATATGGATGTTCCAGATTCTGTTGAAATTGACAAGAATGTGGAGCCATGTTCTATGCTCGTAGTATGTTTTCTGAAATGCTTTCGACCAATCAATCCTGTTGAGATAGAGAAAACGCTCGCAAGGTAAAAAGTCCATTAAACGGTCTTTAGAATCCAGAACAATTCTCTCTAAGCCTTTTCTGTACCAAAACAACTGGTTCATATCATCATAACC
This sequence comes from Ogataea ganodermatis, assembly GCA_030569375.1. Lineage (NCBI taxonomy): Eukaryota > Fungi > Ascomycota > Pichiomycetes > Pichiales > Pichiaceae > Ogataea > Ogataea ganodermatis. The sequence continues at coordinate 638,917 of JAJMKV010000007.1, forward strand.
AATAATCTTAGCATGATCTTTGTCACGTTGAACCCACTTTTCTCCAATTTTCTCATACAATTGTTCTCTGTAAAAGTTGTAAAGAGGAGTGATTGCGTGATCCAGAAAACTCGTGGTAATTGGCTGTATTTCTTTGGTAAACTCCAAAGAGTAGAAAATGTCTGCACAACATTTGAAAAGGAAACAAATACACTCGGGCATGAATCTGACATTGTTGGCTTCACCCCAACATAGCAGATACAAAGCCAATTGAATGACACAGTCTTCCGGAAGAAAAGAATTCATTGTCTGCGACCACTGCGCTTGAGACTCTTCCAAAGTGAAAGAAACTGAGCCTTTTTTATCATTCTTAAATCCAACAGTATCGTCGATGTCCATCTGCGATCCAAAGTACCACTTGCGGTAGTTGGCATTGATACCACCAATGTAGTCTGCATGGAGAGTTTTCAATGCGTTGGCAGGGCCCATTCTGGAGGCTCTTGAATCGAGCAGTCTCATCAAATAGTCATACATGTTCTTTGTGTTGTCATGCTGAAAACCAAAGATTCGAGACAAATGGATGAAAATCGACTCAATGCGCTGCTTGGAGATAGGAACCTCATTGGATGGACTCCATGCTGGATAAGGATCATAGTAGTTCTCATAGATATCAGAGATTCCGCGTTCCGCTAAGGTTTCCCCAGGGTTTTCGGCTTCTGCGAAACTCTTCACGCCAAATACATCTCCCAACCGGTCAATATTGTTCCATCTACTGGTGTTGATGTAGGGAGTTTTGAATGCGCTAAATGGCTGCGTAGTCTTCTCGCTCAAAGGTGAGTTCAAAATTGGAGAATTTGAGGCCGTAGAAGCAGCGTTATCATTTGGCGCTATATGTAGAAAAAACGGTTAATATTTGAAATCATGAGCGATAAAGCTCTCCTTTTGGCGGGTAGCTCTTACACATCCCAGAACTGCTATCTTCTTCGCTGTTGTTCTCAGATTTGACATCAGTCTGTCGGTGAGAATGGGATCCATTTAATCCCAGGATAGGAAGACCAGAACCATCCTCGTCTTCCTCTCCAGACGATCCGCCTGAATAGAGGTTCAGTTGCTTATTGTAAGCCATCCTCAACCCTATCAGTTAGTTGTGCTCCTGAGATAAGGTAGATGCTAAAAAGCAGCTTAGAACTCGACGAAAGGGGTATGTCTCCGTCTGTTTGTAAACGCAAACAAGAAAAAAGAAGGGGAACGAGACAAAAAAAGGGAAACTTTTTTTTCCCTTGTTTCCCAAAAAACACAAAACAAGGAAAACAAATCATGGGCAAAAATGGTGCAAGGATGTCTGGTACGGCTGTCACAGGGTATTTCTCATTTACGCGGTATGCATTGAGCTTTGATAGCCGTTGAACAATAGATTCGGAACATCAATATACTCAACACAAACTAATCTGGGTGGGCGTGTGCTAACATGTCAAAAGGGAACTCATACTTAGGTATTTAGTTCTCCATATTTGAACACTTGGTGCATTATTGCTTTTCAGAAGGTTCTGCGCTGTCAGTAAGGTCAGCCTTGTGAACTCCACACCCCTAAGCTCCTGTTGAGCGAAAGTACAGATCACGTGATCAACACCCTACCCAGCGCTTATTCTAAATTTCTCTAAATTTCTTACATAAGCACATCCTTACACCACCGACCGACAGGATTTTTCAAGATGTTTAAGCGAACGTGTTTAGAAAACAACTGTTTTGACAACGACTGATCTCGGTTTCCGCTCAGCATCGGCCCAATAAAACAACGAATAATCCAACATGCCATTTAACGTGTCACTATACACCATACAGGCCGCCATTGTGCTTGACAATGAAGGGAAAAGACTGTTTGCCAAATATTACAAAGGTCCGCACGAGGAAGCTCACGATGAGCTCGTCACAAGCGAGAAGAAACAGCTGGCTTTTGAGTCGGCCTTGTTCCAAAAAACTGCCAAATTGAACGACGATGTTCTCTTGTTTGAAAACCGCACTGTTGTCTACAAAGAACTCGTCGACGTGACTGTGTATCTTGTTGGTGACCTAAACGAGAGCGAAAGTTTACTCTACAATGTTCTGCTTGGTCTCGTGGGCGCTTTCGAGATTATCCTCAAAAATCAAATAGACAAGAAATCGATTCAAGAGAGTTACGACATGATTGTGTTGGCGCTGGACGAGACTGTCGACGATGGAATTGTTTTGGAAACAGACTCCACAGTGATTGCTTCCAGAGTCACCAAACCGCCTACCGAGGACGCAACCAATATCAAAATCGACTTTACCGAGAAGGGTCTGTTGAGTGCCTTCAACTTTGCCAGAAAGAACATTTCAGACCGTCTTCAGCAGGGATTTTGATAGCTCACGAACCACTATCGAAGAAAATATAGGCAATGCAATTAGTAATTTATCACAACTGGTACACAGTATTTGAATATCTATCGTAATGTTTTTGGTTATTTTTTACCCTTTCCCTTGGTCTTTTGCCCACGGGAACCACCTTTACCCCCCTTCCCGTCACTGCTCACTCCAGAGCTCACCACCTTCAGTCTCGACGGTGTGATACACAGAAGCGCATCCTCTTGTGAAACTTTCTCCACTAGATTGTTGCTATCAAACCAATCAGTGCCCTCTTTGGCAAACGTTTTGGTCTGTCCTTGCAACACGCGAACCGCCTCAGCAACTGTTTTGCCCTTTTTCAGGTTTCCCGGGAGAACCTTCACCTTGTAGCGGTGCTTGGAGAGAGAGCTCCAAGGCGCAAACACAGGGATGCAGTCCTCAATTACGTCAGTCTTGGCCGGCGCAGGAATCAGTCCAGCCACTGTGAGGTAAAAAGGCTCTTTTGAAGGCTGTTCAACGTCACCTTCGTTCGAGTCATTTGAGTCCTCGAGCTCAGAAATCAGCTTTTTCAACAGCCTAGCCTCCCTCTGTTTGGCTTTCTGCCGCCTGTCTTGCACAGGGAATTTGTCTCCAGCTGCTGTAGACTCTGTTTCTGTCTTTTCCTTCTCTTCAACCTGCTTCAAAGTACCAAGAACCGCCATTCTCATTCTTCTATCCTCCTCATCCTGATCCTTATACTTTTGCTTGATCTTCTTCAACTTGTGTTTCTTACCTCTGACCTTGGTGTCGCTATTCAGGATCGAAGTAGCGCTTTTCTCCTCCTCTTCTGGTTCATTTGTCTCTGGAGAAGCCGCATCTTCCTTCTCCTCTTCCAACTCTTGCTCCGGCTCGTCATCCAAAACAGTTCCAAGCTTATCCAACATGGACGTTAGCTCCTTGATTTTCACTTCAGAGCTACCATCCGTCTCCACTGTTGTGAAACCAACATCTTCATTTCTGGCCAAAAGACTGTCTTTGTATTTCTTGGTAGTGTCTTCGTCTCCCTTCCAGACAAGTCCGAAACCCATGACCAGCTGAGAAGGAGGAAGATACGTCTTGTCACCAGAAACGTTCAACAATCCAGAAGGTAAAATACTTCCATCAAAATCTTTTTTCGAAACTGCAGTACCTCTGATATACCACGGGCTAGTAACGATCTTGTTTTCCCATGCTTTAGTAGTGGACAGAGAGTAGATACCTGCCTGAAACAAGGTAGAAGGAGGAATGTCTTTGTCCTTGTATGGGTTTTTGACCACCACTTTCAAAGCATTATCAAGATCATTTGAGACAAAGAAATCATTTTTGTTGTTAAAGTAGCGGTAGTAGATGAGATCCACCTGTGTATCATCGCAGCCAGCGACACACAGGTATCCATCACTTGAAATAAACCACAAGAACTTTTCGAACCAGTGTCTGGATCTGATTTGTTTGAGAGACGCAGGCTCTTTTGTCTGCTTTTCCAGCCGTTTTTTGTCCAATTGAATCGATCTTTGTGTGTTTTTGATGGCCAAAGATGCGTTTTTCTCTGTCTTTTGCTGTTTTTCTTGCGCACTTTTCATGGCTTCAAAAAAGCGGGTAGAATTTGCAAACGCACTTAGCGAAAGATCAATAACGATATCTACAAGCTTCGACTGATTCTTTGGAAGCTTTCGAGTGTCGGAGTCGGAGTCGGAGTCAGAATCAGAATCAGAATCAGAATCAGAATCAGAGTCAGAGTCAGACTCATCGTCCGAAAAGCTATCATCATCCGGTAAAAGTAGAGTTATCTCGTTCTTGATCAAGTTCAACGGCAATTTGATCATTTTGGCCACTGGATTTCCACGAGACTGCTCCATTTCAATCAACTTCTCAATGTTTTTCCAGTCCATCTGCTGATCAAGCAGAACTTGCACGCTCTGCTTGCATTGCTCAACCTTTTCACTGTGAATCATGATCAGTTCTCCTTTCCTGTGGTTGAGAAGCTGCAAAGCAGTAAGCTTTTCAATCTTGTTGGAATGCTCGTTTTTCACAATCTGCAATCTTCTTTGCGCCGCAGCCTCTTGTTGTTGCACTTTAATAGAGTTTTTGGACGATTCCAAAGTACTGAAGAACTTGTCCAATGTCTTGTTGTAACCTTTGTACTCCTCGATGATGGTGTCGTCTCGAGCTTTGTGAGACGGCTCAAACGGATGAAATTCGTCATAGATATACTTCAAGTTCTCAAAAGAATCTTGCTCGTCTGGTTTGAAAAATTGATTTTTCTTGCCCAGGATGAAACCCGAAAGTTCGCCTGTTGGCGTACTCAAAATGCTGGAAAGTTCAACTTCTGTCTCATTAAGAGCCTTGACAACTTTTTCGGCCAATGAACTATCCTCTAAAATGCCGAGGCAGCTTGAAGACGGAGTGACGCCATTTTTCTTCAGAAAAACTTGGATCAAATCTGATGATAGGTATGCTGCGTTCACAAAAAGTAGCTTATTGATTGACAATGTCTTCTTGGCAGGCTGGCTTTTCGCAAAATTGATCCACTCAGTGATCTCTTCTTTTGTGAAAGTGTGCCTTTCGAGCTGATTCGTGGCTTTTGAGTCATCGAAAAGCGACGAATCAAACATCCCATAAGTGGCTCCAACAGCATATCTGTCGTTATTTTCATGCTCCTCCACCAAACGAAATAGAGAGATGATTTTTTTATCACTGTCAAGCAAAATGATGTTTCCAGCACTGAAGAACTCTAAAACAAGGTAGTACAAACCATCGCTGAACTCCAAAACGGCGATTCTATCGTTGCCAACCTGCTTGATATTAGTGACCCTTCTTGTTTTCAAGTGTTTACGCAGTTTTGTTGCAAAGTTGGACGGAGAAGGCTGTGTCTGTCTCTGAAACTCTGTCAAGTAAAGTTTGAACCCGGATTCCAGAACAAGGTTCACCTTGGAGTCTGGTACGCTGAATCTGAGCAAAAAAGACCGATTATTAAGCACGAGATTGTAGACATTGTGCAGTCTGTAGCCTTTCAGTTTTGGCTCGATCTCTGAAATGAGAATCTTGAGATCCAAGGATGATATTCTCTGCTTCATCTTGAGTTGTAATGTGATGGTCGTTGGTTGAGAATCAGACGGAGAGGAGTGACTCTTGCCTTCGAGGGTCTGATTTTTTCGAACGAGCACAAGACTTCAAGTTTGTCTGGTGTAGAGATGATCATCAGATTACATAACCAGACATAAAAAAATCGACTATCTATCTACTTCAGATGATAAGTTTCAGATTTGTCTCCTTGTAAGGTTCTTCTCTTTCTATCCAAACATCAACCAAAACATGGACAAGAAGTTGCAGACAGTGGCCGATTTGATCAAAAAAGATTCAGCAAGCATTGTGTTCTTTGTCGGCGCAGGGATTTCCACAAGTTGCGGGATCCCAGACTTCAGATCACCTAAGACAGGACTCTATTCCAACTTGAAACGTCTAAATCTACCGTATCCTGAGGCAGTTTTTGACATAGATTACTTCAAAAAGAGTCCAAAGGCGTTCTACACGCTTGCAGACGAACTTTTCCCGGGAAAATTTGCTCCAAGCAAGTTTCATTGCTTTATTCGTCTCTGTCAAGATAAGAATAAGCTCAAAAGGTGCTACACTCAGAACATCGACACGCTTGAGCGAATTGCAGGCGTTGAAGACGATTTGATTGTTGAGGCACATGGTTCATTTGCCAACAGTCATTGCATTGAATGCAAAGAGGAGATGGAAACAGAAGAGCTCAAAGAGCAAATGAAAACCAAGATTCCTTCTTGCAGCAAATGTAAGGGATACGTGAAGCCAGACATTGTTTTTTTTGGAGAAAGTCTTCCAAGCAAGTTTTTTGACTGCTGGGATGAGGATCTTGACTCCGAGATGAATTTGGCCATTGTGGCGGGGACATCTCTTGCAGTCTACCCATTTGCTCAGCTTCCCGCAGAGGTGAAAAAATCGAGTGCAAGAGTGCTTATAAACAAGGACAAATGCGGTGATTTTGAAAGTAACCCCCGCAAATCTGACATTCTTCTTCTGGAGGAGTGCGATTCCATAGCTGAAAAACTAGCAAAACTGCTTGGTTGGGAAGACGAGCTCGCCGAGCTTGTTGAAAAGGGCAGAAAAGCAATCGAGACAGCAACCACCGAAACTGCTACAGAGAAGGCTGAAGAGGTTGCAGCGGCCATCGCAGAGGCCGAGAAAGAGATTCCACCGATCGATAAGAAGAAGGAGACAGATGAGAAAGAATTGGAGTCGCTCGTGGAGGGACTCAAGAACGTTAAAGTCGAGTAAAGTTACTATTGATTCATGTGAGTACACTATAATACAAAGTTAGCTGGAGCTTTCTCAATGGTCTATAAGCTTCCGCATACAAAGTTCATAGGCCATTCTCCTCCTGATCGTCTTCATATCGAGCTGCGAGAACATAAGAGGTCTTTCTCGTGCAATATAATCTGCAACAGTGCACACGAAAACACCACAATCGAACCCGTTCTCTTGTTTTGGCGTCTTCATAGAGTCGAAGTGGTCATATTGCGAGTAGTCGATTCCGTTCATCGATTCACCGTAGAGTTTCTTGGTTTCGTTGATCATGTAGTTCTCCAAATTGTACAAAATATCCTCGCCCGTTCCGTAGAGCGAGTCGTAGTACTGGAACGCCCTCTCCTTGTTGTTGATCACTCCGAGAGCCCAGTGCGACTGATTCAAATTGATCGGAACAAAAATGTAGTCCAGCTTCGTGACATCAACCTTGGCTCTCTTGGTCCATCTCTTCACACTGTCATAGCCTCTGGTAGACAGGTTGGAGTAGAAATGTGTAGAAAAAGCATGCACCTGCGACATCGACGAGGAATCCTTGGCCCGCTGGCAGATGAGACTCATATAAAAATCCATCACTGAATCATTGAGCCACTTGCGGTCTCCTAAAGTCTTGAGGTCACGCACGAAAATGTCAATGTTGAATGCCTTGGAAACTAGTTGTTGCGAATTGTTGGACCGCCAGTACTGCTCCACAACAGCCAGCTGATCGGAGGTCAGAGCACGAACTTTAGCCGAATCCTTCGCCTTCGTTAGCTTGATCAGCTCCTGCATCTTCGTACGCTCTTCCATGATCTTTTGATACTCCTTGAAAAGCTTCGTAGATTCCAGGTTGTCGACATAGTCTTCAGCGTCGCTCTTCAGCCACTCCAGGTCCTTGAACCTCGCCGAAGAACGCGACAGGGCCACACCTTTCTTGTCTTGCACGGTCTTAGCGATTGGAAACATCTTCTTGATTGTATTAGTGATGTCTGACACCTTGCCTACCATATTTTCGAGCGGTTTGTACTCATTGTATTCCGATTGCACAGACTTTTTCCGCTTCTCTTCGGCGGCAAAGTTCGATTTCAGGAAGTATGCCTCAATGTCAAGATTCTTAGAGTTCTTGCCCGATTCCTGTTTGAAAAAGAACGTCCCATAGTCTTGTGGGATTGTGGATGCTCTCGTCTGACTCAATTTGGCAATCTCCGGAGAATCCTTGCGACGTTCGCTTGAGTCACTGCTGTCGCTCTCCTTCAACTTACTCGCTAATTGAGAGATTCGACTACTGCCTTTGGTCACGTCTTTGTAGCTCTTCGACACGAGCGGAGTATCCTCCATTCCTTCGATGATTTCGTCGTTGCCGGCCTCGATTGGGGTTGAAAGACTCGCAGGAACGAGCTTGTTAAACAGCGCTGCAATTCCATCAATTTCCTTATGCTTCTTAGCAACTGGCGTCGAATGTTGTTGCTGTGATTGCTGCTGAGACTCCTTCACGGGCTCATTGGCTTCTGTCTCGTGGAACCGCTTTGGGTTTGGGATCTCATCAATCAGTTTCATCAGGTAAGTTCCTAAAATGCTCAAAAAATAGACGGTCCACAAAAACACCTTTTTGCCGAGCTGAATGCCGATAACAAACAAACACTTGAGAAAGTTGAGAAATTCGGTTTCTGGATCAAGCATGTTGTCAGGCATAGTGAGCGATCCGGGGCCCGAAGAGTCGAAAGTTGCGGTCACATGCGACGGTCTGATTGTCTGGGAGTTACTGGTATCGCTATAGGCCGGTTGGTGTGGCACGCTACCGTTTTCGCCTGTGACTCTGCGGAACAGTTTGCTTGCTGCGCTGTTGTTCAGTGGGTATTTAGTGCTCTGGAAGAACTCGCTGCTTGCGGGCTGCTTGATTATCGACTCAGAAAGCGACGATATCCGTGAGGAAGTGGCGAAACCTGATGGAATCCGCGAGGAGATCCCTGAGGAGGGCACCGCAGGCCTATCAAGGAGCGACTCTTTGGGCACAAAAGGCAGGTTCGCGCCATTCGAAGCCGCACTTGGCTGGCGAACCGAAAACGGATGCATCTGATATGTGGAAGAGGTGCTTCGAAAGCTTGGGAGGTTGTTGTAGGTGGCTGAGTTGCCAAAGATCGATGGTGCTCCTGATGCCAATGAGCTTCCAGAAGGGAATCTAGTGTCAAGGTTCACAGGGAGTGATCCAGAGCCAAATTGGGATGAGTGTTTCGCACCAAAAGCACCACTGGAGCTGCCAGTTGCCGGGCGTGTCTTGAGATTGATCGTATTGAGGTCTGGCATGTGTTTTGGGGAAGGTTGATAGGAACAAGGGGAAGAGGATTGATAGAAAAGAGTAGCAAAAATAGGACAAGCAGGGGGCACTGAGGAGGCTCTTTATAAACACTGAGCACCGAAAGCCCACGATCGGTAAACAGAGCAAAGCACGGCGTGTGACAAGTCGGTTTGTGACGTGTTATCGGTTGTGTTAGTAAACAAACAAGGATAAGAGGGTCCAGGCATCTTTTTTTTTTGTTGGGTGAGGAAAAAAAATTAGGTACGCTCAGACCGACGCAGAATACGTCAATCGACGCAGAACCTGTCCAGCTGTTTTTTTCTTCTCGCTCAGTCAGAATCTGGTTTTTTTTTTCAAAAATGTCCTCAGTACTTGTTGAACTGTTTGCCTGTATCTGGATCCTGATATTCACACGAGGCCCGCGAATCAATACACAAACGAAACATTCCACGTGAAGCACACAGTTGCCATGACCATAATTGCGAACGTGGACGAAGAAACGGAAACGCGTGTTATTCTGGGCGCGCAGCCGTGGCCCCAAACAGATAGCCTCACCTCGGAGTTCGAGTCAATTGAGCAGCTGAGTGCAGCATTGGCCAAAGGAGACTTGAGCCAGTCAGCCAATGGTACCACAACATCAGCCATTGTGCTGTCTCCAGAGACTTTTGCGCACGAATTCGAACAGAAAAGACCCGTCTCGGAGCTCGACCTGCTGTTGTTCTTCCACTGCCTGAGTCTTTCGGCAGGAACAGCGACTTTTCCAGGCTACCTGCGAGTCTGGCTTAACAGCATAGGAAGATTTCCTGCAGCGACAAACCTCGTGGGCTGGAAATACCTCGAAACGGCGGTGGAAACAGCAACAAAGACCGAGTTTGGAGCTGTCACAACGTCGGAACAGCACAAGGAGGTGTTTGAACGGATTGCTGGCTCAAAGAATACTCATTTCTCAGCATTGACATGGTATATTTTTGCATTTGCAGCGTTGAAGAGCGACGGTGAGCGATTGAAACTGACAGATCTGCTGGAAAAGCAGGTCCTTGGACTGTTTTCCGGCCTGAGGTTTCCAAAAGCAACAGAAACAAATGTGGACGTGGATGTGGCGATTGAAACAGTGTTGTATTTGGTGGATCGGTATAATGTGCGGCCGCGCGCGGACGCGTTTGTCGACGCTGCTTTGGTAAAGTCATTTCAGAACGTTGCTACGATGCGTCTCTGGTGTGTTTCTGCGGTTCTCAGTGGGAACGCCCCGACGATTGCAGCCACTTACAAGGTGTATTTGAACTACGTGCACGAGCAGAAGTTGTTAAATGGCGGTAAGGTGGTGGATGCAGTTGCTGTGGTGGATATATCTGTGCGTGTTTTAGTGAGTTTGCTCGCAACAAAGCTGGAAAGAACATCTTTTGAGCTTGTGGTGTCGTGGTTTGACGCTACAGTGGAGCTTGTGGCTAGCGAGCTGGTTGACATTGCAGGAACAGGTCCATTTGGCGATGTGCTGCGCCACAAGCTGGCTCACGTGTGGCACCAGCTGGGGCTGGTGTCGAAGCGGCTTTGTCTGTCTTTCACAATCACGCCCGAGACTTTGGCGGAACGGCTGGCAAAGACTACGGCGCTTTTTGAGCGCGCTGTCGAGCAACTGCGTCTGCTGCCAAAGGCTCTTCGCTCGGATCGCACGTACAGTGCCTTCTACTTTGAGCTGGCGTTCTCACTGATCAAACAGGGTCAGCTCACGGAGGCACTACGCCACATGAAGCACGCAATAAGACTCGATCCAGACGATATTCGGTATCTGAACGTGGTTGCTCTGCTGTACTCTGCGACGGAAGAGAGTCTGGACAAAGCGTTACGGATCGCTGCAGACGTGACGACGAACATCGGGGCTTTTCTGGCGGGGCTGGATATACCCGGCGCTCTTGGAGGCAGTCAGAAATGGGACATTGTGCAGATGTACATGACACACATTGCGCTTGTAGAGGCAGAAAGTGACGCTTTCGAGGCGATAGAGCACGTCCCTGCATTTTTCGAGGCCGTGCACCTTCTATTTGGTGCCGATGTGGCCAAGTACATCAGCAGCGGTGATGCAGTGAGCATTCACGAGGACCGGTGGTCGAAGAGGCCATCGATTGCCAATGCCGAGTCAGAAACAGATGAGAATGGCTCGGTCTTGAGCGGCAAACCCAGCAAAATTTTGAGCAGAATTAAGAGCCAGCGCAGCCATCGTGCAGGGAAGAGGTCTGGACACACTTCCGGAGAGGCGGCGGCGAAAGCAGTGCCTCTCACGGGTCTGGAGGCCAGAATAATGCAGGAGATCTGGCTCTGGACTTCGAAACTTTTTCAGCGACGCGGGATGTTAAAGGACGCTGAGGGATGTGTGGCTGAGGCAGTGAGTGTGGCTGGTGCAAATTTCCGGACCCACGCGAGACTCGGACAACTGGCTCTCGGAACCAATAACCGCGCAGCGTTGCAGGAGCTGGAAGTTTCACTGGACTTGCGGGAGGACTCCAACCTGGAGGCCGTTCTCGGCCTCGCGTCGCTTGCGGACACAAAAGAGGACGTGTCAGTGTTTATCAATGCCAAGGACCGGTTTTCGGCAGCTGTTCGGTGCAAAAACTACCTCGAGACGCTCACAACGCACTACCGATTCCACCAGGTGAGCGAGGTTTACTACAGTCTTGCGACGATCTACGAGCAGATTGGCGATGCCGAGCGCTATGAACAAGCGCTTGAGCAGTGTGTACAGCTGGAGGACGTTCGCGCAGTGCGCTCGTTTGATGAGGTGGTGGAGTTACCGTGAAGCTGGATGGCCGCCGAGGAGACGCTCTTCAGAAATGACGTTTTGCTAGCGCGAGGGCCATTTCGGGCTATAAATGTACTGCGCACTCGCAACCCACTGGCATAGAAATGACTGGTATATAGAATCGGGTAACACTAATAAACCGGTCTTTCTTGGTTTGAGAGGTGTTTTAAACGGCGCTATGCTGCAGCGCGCTCTAATTTAGAAGGGGCTGTGTGCATGGCAACAATATTGTTTGCCCCAAATGTTTTGTACGAGGCCACATATCTGAGGCAACTTTCACACAAATTTCGCGTCCGATCTAGAACCCTTCCTTTTGACAATAAAAGTGTATGCATTATGACCGGTTGGCCCTCATCGCAATGTGCGTCGAGCGGCGATGCGGCGTGCCTCAGATCTGAATCTAAAAATAGCGTAGGCACGCAAAACGCAAATTCTCCGTCGCGTATATATTTGATTCCTGATCCCTCTTCGCTGCCTAGCTCTAACAAAGTATACTGAACGGACCACCCCATGCAGCACTCGTCAACGATAAACAGTCTGGTGGGCATCGACCCCGGCAAAATCACATTCGATGACATCAAGGGCGAACATGATTACCGCAATTATTCGTTTTGGAACGTGCTTAATTACATCGCGATGCTCTTCACGATCGCGCTTGAATTTGGTTTCCTCGCATCCGATGTGTACACTTTAGTGCAGATATATGCACTCAAGAGCTGGGACAATTACCATCAGATCAAATACGTTCCAATCCTCGTATACAGAGTCGTTTTCACCGCCTGTATTGGAATTTCCATTGCCTACTTGATCGGGTCCTGGACCTACGGGATTTACACTTACAGGACCAACCGTGTAGTGGCCGCGCAACTGCACGATGTGGCGCGTCACCTCCACTCGCTCAAGTCATACGAGCGTTTCTGCATTTTTGAACACAATACCACAAACTCAACTTTCGATTGGCTGGCCCTCGAAATTTACAGATCATTCCATTTCGCCTTTTACGCTTGGTTGTTTGCAGACACACCAAGACAGATGCTGAACGGAGCCACCATTGCATACTCGATCTCCAACTCATTCAAATCGAGCAACATCATCCAGATCGTGAAGGAGATTGGCAAGAGCAACACAAGGGAGGCAGTTCTTCTATCGTTCATGATGTTTTCTTTCATTATTTGGGTGATATTTTCAGCAAAGTATGTAACGCTCGTTTTTGCATCGTTCCGAGTGGTGCCGCAAGCTAAGCGGAAAAATGACACAAACTTCCGGGGCTTCTGCTACCAGCTCGTGGCTGACAGTGTGTTGAAGCTGTATGAGGAACACCAGCGCCTCCACCAGATGCAGATGCGCCAGCAGCGAAAAGTTCCTACGGTGATTCGCGACTCGGTGATCAAAAACGAGAGTGAGATGATCACCAGTCGATTCATTGGTGATCACCACAGTGGAGCTGTTGTCAGTGATTCCTCAACAATTAGCTTCGACGAGAAGCTACGCAAAGAGAACCCATTCATGGAGCGCGCTGTGACTGTGGATTCCATTGCAGAGGGGAGTTACTCAGGGTCTCAGGACTCCAGGTCGCAGGAATCGCTCATATTGGCCAATCCAGACCCATTTAGTGACGCCCAAAGATACGAGTCAAACACATCTTTGCACGAAACCTTGCACTCTGCGAGTGTTGCATCAAGAAGACTGCCTGGAGATCACCAAATTGGCTCGCATCTGTATAAAGAAGATCCCCTTGATATGTTGGGTAATCTTGCATCCACAACGCAGCCAGCCTCTTACAGACCAAAGAGCACTATCTATAGTTCGTCGAACTTGGACAGACACGGTTAATATATTTATCAACGCTATGAATAACAAAATCTTATGATACTGATCCTTCAAATCAAATATTTTTTTTTTTTTTTTTGGCTTGCTACCAACCTCTGCTAGACAGCCTCTCTTCTTTCTTCAAGTCTCCCACTTGCACGCCAAACATCAGTTTGCCCAAATTGAAACTGTTTTCAAGCACCTCATGTGGATCATCGTACGAATTGACTGCGTTCACAATTGCCTTTGCCAGTTTTTCGGGGTTGGCACTCTTGAAAATCCCAGACCCCACAAAAACTCCGTCACAGCCCAGTTTCATACAAAGAGCAGCGTCAGCCGGCGTTGCAACACCTCCCGCGGCGAAGTTCACCACAGGCAGCTTTCCATCTGCTTTCACAAGGTCAACCAGCGACTCAGGCTTGACACGTAACTCAGTAGCAATCAAGTTAAGCTTGCTCAGCAGTTCGCTATCATCTGCACTATCTCTTAGGCCTCCAATTTTTTCAAGAACTTCACTGATCTGCGACTTGATGACTCTGATGTGGTAGACCGCCTCGCTTATATCACCAGTTCCTGCCTCGCCTTTCGTTCTGACCATGGCCGCCCCCTCGGCAATTCTACGCAAAGCCTCACCCAAGTCTTTTGCGCCACAAACGAAGGGGACTTTGAATTCGCTTTTATCGACATGAAACTGTCTGTCCGCCACGGTTAAAACCTCAGACTCATCAATGTAATCAACTCCAAGTTTCTCGAGAAGTTCCGCTTCAACTATGTGGCCAATTCTAACCTTGGCCATCACCGGAATGGACACAGCTTCCATAATATCTTTGATCATTTGAGGATCAGACATGCGTGCAACACCTCCTTCTTTACGAATATCAGAAGGGACTCTTTCTAGAGCCATGACTGCAACCGCTCCTGCTCGTTCCGCGACAACTGCTTCTTCGACTGTGGTGACATCCATGATAACGCCATTCTTAAGCATTTGAGCCAAACCCGCCTTGTGTTGAAAAGTTGACATGATTAGTTTTTTTTCTTTTGGTGGCCACCAGAAATGTTTCCGAGTTCCACAAACAAAGACATTGGGGACGGTATTTATACCATTTCACCAAACAGATTTGAGAGTGTTCTGCCTTTGGTGGATTCCAATGTGTGATCAGGTTGTACAGAGCTACTCTGTTACTCAAAACCCCTCACGTAGATAAGCATTTTGGCGAGACTAAATAGTATCGGTTAACAGAGGATTTTTATAGTTATAAAGAGTTATAAGTGCCATCCTCCGAATCTTGAAGATAAGTGAAATGTATCACTCTGAAACCATGAAGACTGTATATGTGGGAGTTCTGTCGTTACAGGGATCGTTCAGAGAACACTTAGATCGTCTGGATGCTCTTTTCGATCAACTTAATAAAAACTCTGGTCAATTAGGCTTTTCCTTTCAATCGAGGAAGGTGCGGAAACCTGCAGACTTGGATGGTATTCATGCGATCATTCTAGTTGGAGGGGAGTCAACTACCATGTCTCTGCTACTTCAGCGCACCGGGTTGCTGGAGCCGCTATCGCAGTTGGTCCAGTCGGGCCGCGTCGCTGTTTGGGGCACTTGCGCCGGATTGATTTTGATCTCAAACTGCGTTACCAACACAAAATACCAGCTCGGAGATTTTAATTACGAACTTGTTGGGGGACTCGATGTGGTGATTGAGCGCAACTCATTTGGCCGACAGCTGGACTCCTTCACCGAAACATTGCAGGTTGCTGGGTTTGAGCAGGAGTGTATTTTTATACGGGCTCCGGTAATAAAACACGTTGGAACTACAACTGATAGTGGAGAAGATATTGTGCGTGCTAGAAAGATAGCAGCAAATGAAAGCTCTGTGGAGGTTTTGGCGAGCGTGCAAAGAGAGGGGAGGTCCCTGGTGGTGGCTGTGAGACAGGGCCACATTCTGGGAACTTCTTTCCACCCAGAATTGGGAGAGGGAACCGGTTTCCACCGGTGGTTTTTGGAGGAGTTTGTTTTAAGAAGATTACCAGCAAATTCCAGAGATCACCGGTGATCACCGGTGATCACCGTTTAGCCTTAGCGTGGGGGAAGCTTGGAGTCGCGACGACGCGCCGATCGACGCAATATATTGAATTTTTTTTCATCCAACTTTTTTTTTTCCGTTAACATCTCCAATTCCATCGATTTTTCAAAAAAAAAATTGTTCTAGCTCTACTAGTCACCACTGAAAGTCGACCAAACCCGGCGAAATAGAGCACTTTCTCACGTTTTTTGCAAGCACACACGCCATGTCGACTCTCACGCCAGAAGAACAGTACGAGCTGATCACTCAGGGTCTTCAGGAGGTCCTGAACCCACAAATCATCAAGAATGTTTTGGAGGTGGAGAAGAGACCGCTCAAGGTCTACTGGGGTACTGCTCCAACGGGAAAGCCCCACTGTGGATACTTTGTGCCAATGACGAAGTTGGCGCACTTCTTGCGTGCCGGATGCGAGGTGACGGTTCTTCTGGCCGACTTGCACGCCTTTTTAGATAACATGAAGGCTTCTCTGGAGGTGGTGGCCTACAGAGCCAAGTACTACGAGTGGGTGGTGAAGTCGATTCTGAAGTCCATCAACGTTCCAATCGAGAAGCTGCACTTTGTTGTTGGATCTGATTACCAATTGAGCGCCGGCTACACTCTGGATATTTTTAAGCTGTCCAACGTTGTTTCTCAGAACGATGCCAAGAGAGCTGGTGCTGATGTCGTGAAGCAGGTGGCAAACCCTCTGCTTTCGGGACTGATCTACCCGCTGATGCAGGCATTGGATGAGGAGCATTTGGGTGTTGATGTGCAGTTTGGTGGTGTTGACCAGCGCAAGATCTTTGTTCTTGCCGAAGAAAACCTTCCGTCTCTGGGCTACAAGAAGAGAGCACACTTGATGAATCCGATGGTTCCTGGTCTTGCCCAGGGTGGAAAGATGTCTGCGTCGGACCCTAACTCGAAGATTGATATTCTGGAGGAACCGAAGGTGGTGAAGAAGAAGATCAACTCGGCGTTCTGTGCTCCTGGAAACGTTGAGGAGAACGGCCTTCTTTCGTTTGTTGAGTACGTGGTGGGACCAATCTACGAGCTCAAGCACGGAAAAGGCTCGTTCGAGTTCCGCATCGAGCGTCCTGAGAAGTACGGAGGTAACGTGACGTACACGTCGTTTGCTGAGCTCAAGGAGGCGTTCCGTACTGAACAACTCGGCCCAGTGGACCTCAAGGGCGGTGTCACCGACGCAATCAACGAGCTCCTCGCTCCGATTATCGAGGAGTTCAACGCCTCGCCGGAGTTCCAGGAGGCCCAGGCCAAGGGCTACCCGGCCGTCGTGGAGGCCACGAAGAAGGTTAAGAAGGTGAAGAACAGAGGATCCAGGTATCCTGGTGCCAAGGAGGGTGAGGAGAAGAAGGTGGAACAGGCTGCTGAGAAGCTGCAAGAGACGGCTTTGTAGAATCCGGGAAACCGGGCTGGCGCAAACGGGACGGTGATCCTGCAGAAGCGTATGTATGTGAGTA
Source organism: Ogataea ganodermatis (assembly GCA_030569375.1). Classification (NCBI taxonomy): domain Eukaryota; kingdom Fungi; phylum Ascomycota; class Pichiomycetes; order Pichiales; family Pichiaceae; genus Ogataea; species Ogataea ganodermatis. The sequence goes on from JAJMKV010000007.1 coordinate 656,020, forward strand.
ATAAACTGGATAACACAGAGCTGGCTACGGTGTAGGGTGGTGGTGGTGTATTGGATTTTCACACTCCAACGGTATTTGATATGAGAGTTATTGGTCTTGAAGGGATTTTTTTTTCTTCCCCGACTGTTGATTTTCAATCAGCTTGCAAGGCGAGAGATTTCTGCCAAAACAGAACTTTGCTCACCCTCCTGAGACGGCTTTGTATTTGACTGCTCCCTCGCTTGAACCTGCCCAGTCGCACCGCCACGTTGCACCGCCACAGAACCAACTTCTTTTTCTTCACGTTCTCGATAAAAAAAAAGATAACCAAGGATCTCTCAGGCAGTCGGCCCCGTTCTCGGCTGATCAGATCTGGCCAACCCCATTGTTTCCGCAGATGAGCGACAGCAGGACAGGCGGGACAGAAGTGCCAGAGAGCACGAAAAAACGCTCCAACTTGGCCTGTTTTCGGTGCCGCAAGAGACACATCAAGTGCGATGGAGGAGGACCTCCGTGCCAGCGGTGCTCGCAGGCAGGAGCCAAGTGCGAGTACGTCGAGGGCGAGACCAAAATTGTGATCTCCATGAAGTACTTGAAGAAGCTACAAGACGAGATCCACAGGCTCAAGATCGAGAATGCAACTCTCCGGACCGCGATGAAGGGCAGCAGCAGCAGCAGCACCGAGCGTGGCACCACATCACACACAGCGGTCCCTGCGACCGAGACATCCGATCAATCGCTCCACAGCTCAGGCTCTTCCTCAGGGCTGGCCCGGCTGCTGAACGATCAGGACGTGGAACTCGAGGACAAGCGGTCTGCACCAGCCACAGCAGGCAGCGACGTGATTCCGCCGTTTTTTGACCGGTACGGCCGCATCGTTCACTCGCGCACGGGTGAAGGCTTCTATGTGGGGTCGTCATCCATGACATTGTTTGGCCTGGAAATCAACAGGCTTGTTGCGCCGCTGATGCTTTCGGGCGGTGGGCGTGGCGGTGCAGAGACACCAGCCACAGCAGCAGCAGCAGCTGCTGCTGCCGCTGCTGCTACACCAGCTGCTACCAACACGCACGCAGAAACAGAGACCGTTCTTGAAAGAGAGGGTAACGCGTATCGGATAATGCTCGGTAAAACGCAGTCGAGACCGGGAATCAACGTGAACTTTGCTCTGCCGAGCTACAGCTACGCGATGCTGCTCGTGGACACGTTTGTGTCGTACAACGACGGGTGTTTCTACTTCTTCAATGAAGGTTTGGTGAAGGAGAACCTGCGGCGGATCTACAACGACGATGGCAGTGGGTTCAAGCCGGATTTTGGCAGCGAATACCTTAACAACAACCGCGAGAACGAGTCCGTTTTGGAGACAATTTGGTTCTGCAAAGTTCTGCTGATCTTTGCGACTGGAGAGATGTATCTTGGTACAGCAAATGACCTGAACGGGTACAAAATCAGCGAGAGGGGCCGTCGAAAGAAGCAGAAGACGGGCCGAACAGCCAAGACGGCCAAGCTTCCTGGGTCTGGGTTCTTCAACCAGGCCAGTGAGCTGTTCACGGGGCTGTTTTCGAGCGGTGCGGTCGACAACTGTGCTCGCGAAGGCGGAATAGAGGTTTTGTTGCTGTATGCTTTCTACCTCCAGGTGGCAGATTGCACTGTTGCATCGTACTTCTACTTTGGAATTGCTCTACGAGCCTCCTTGATTCTTGGATTTCACGTCGACATCGGCAAAGACACGCTCAACCGGTACGAGCTGGAGCACCGGCGCCGATTGTGGTGGACAGTGTACATGTTTGAGCGGATGCTGGCGTCGAAAGCGGGTCTGCCGTTGTCTTTAACGGACGACGACATATCTACGGAACTTCCTGAAGACTTTGATATGTCGAGACCTCCAGAAGGATGTGAGAACTACGTTTTTCCCGAGGCCGAGTTCATCCGGAACTGCGTTCGGATCACGCAAATCAACGCCAACATTCTGCGGAAGCTCTACACCAGACATCCGTCGTCGAACATACTGCCTGTTGTGCACGAGCTTGTTGTCAGTCTGTTGCGCTGGAAGAAAGCTCTTCCCGAGTACATCAACTGCGATTACCAGCAGCCGGAGATTAATGTTTCGAGACTGGTGGTGAACATGATGACCGAGTATTTCCACGGAATCAATCTCGCTGTTCGTCCGCTGCTTTTCCACTTTGTTTTACAGAATCTCAAGTCGAGCAATCCCCGGAACGGCACGTTTCTGGATCTCTCCCGGTACTCTTCGATCATTCTAACACTTTTGAACGCTTCTTTCCAGGCTTCCATCAACACGATCCGCTCTCTTTGGGCCCTTGTCCCAGAAAACATGCTTGCTTTGTTTGGCTACATGGACCGCGAGTACCTGTTCACGTCGACGGCAACGCTGATTTTGTTCAACGCCACGTTCGGTGTCCACGAGGCCACGCTCGAGTACCTGGACCACTCGCTCACAATGTTCACCAAGATGCGCAATCTCGGAAACCACCCTGCCACCTTGCGCCGCGAGCAGCTTCTCAGACTGCTCACAATTTTAGACTTCAACGGGTGCAATCTGGACCTTGTGGCCAAGCACGACGACCGCGTGAATGCGCCGCAGGCCGACCTCAACAGCCAGTCGGGAACGAGCGCTGGATTCCACTTCCGACGCGACGATAAAGTGTCTTCCGCGCCATCCCCAGCCACCGGAGCGTCCAGTTCGGCAGCCCCGCTTTCCGCAGGCGGTAACTTTGATCTGATATCCTCGCCGCTGCCGTTCTTACACGGTTCAGGTGCCTCTTCAGGGCTTGCTGCTCTCGGAGGATCGCAGCAGCAGCTTTTTTCGCCAGCTTTGATGCCTTCTCTTGCTCAAATAGAGGACGTTCCCGACTTTGAAAATCTGGCCCAGCCGGATTCTACTGATATAGAGCTTTGGAAGGATATCACAACCCAGGCTGCTTGGCTGGCGGGGGATGTTGGTGAAGAGTTCACTCAGTTGGTGAGTCATCAATATGAGCATATAAATGAAGACCATGACTCGATATGATCAAGCTTCACCACTCACGAGCTACAACTAGTCATTTCCATGATTTTTCCCCAGTCTTGGACATAGATTTGGTTCATCCAAACTCTTATGTTTTTAGCAACGACCTCTCTAACGAGTTCATACTATCTAATACAACATTATATTACAAGCTACGATTGATGTTGCAAAAAACTGAGAATGAAGCTTGCTTCGCTCGTGATTCGCTCGTACCGTCAAGAAAAAGATACACTCTTACCAAGTATAAAGAAGTAAACACAAGCAACTACTACCACACAAAGTATGTAAAAAATCAGCTTTTCCGCTTCAAAAATTAAGCAGAGGTCTCCTTGTTCTTGTACTCATCGTAAGCAGAGAGAGCCTCCTCAAATTGACTGTTGAACAGATCCTTGTCCTCCAACAAAGACAAGATCTGCTGGTTGTCCATCTCCAACATCATACCGGTGATCTTACCAGCAGCCTCAGGGTCCTGAGCCTTACCAGTGGCAACAATCAGTGGGTACAGCTCTTCTCCGAGCATTCTCTTTTGCTGCTCTGGAGGGAATTGAGGCAAGATTTGTGCGAGCGAGGAACCAGCTGGAACTTGTTCACCTTGCTCCTCTGGCTTTCCACCTTGTCTTCTTGGCTGTTGTTGGCCAATCTGCTGTGGCTGCTGCTGGTTTGGTCTACCGGCCTGGTAGTATCTCTGCTGAGGAAGTCTGCCGTTTTGCGGGTATTCGTTGAAAACTGGCTGCATGTACATTGGAACAGCCTGGCCGTTAGGACCAACTCTGAACTGGCCTGGGTTCACTGGAACACCTTGACCTGGTCTTGGGATTCCTTGTTGCATCAACATCTGTTGGTTTGGAGCAGCACCAAATGGAGCACCGCGCGCTCCAGGTGGCAGGAAAGCTGGGTTCTGACCGTAGAACATTGGAGCCACAAACTGACCCATACCTCCTTGAGCAGCAGCTTGTTGCATTCTCATCTGGTTTCTGGCTTGGATCTGCTGCGAAAGTTGAGATCTTCTCACCTCTTTTCTCTGGGCAAGAGCAACGTACAGTGGCTTGCCAGCAACCATTCTCTGGTGCATCTCAGTGATGGCCTTGTTGGCCTCATCTGGAGAGCTGTAGCAAACGAAACCAAAGCCCTTAGACTTTCCAGCCTCGTCCAGCATAACCTTGGCAGAGGTGATGTTTCCGTAAGGCTTGAACTCCTCCTCCAACTTCTCGTCGTCGATGGTGTCGTCCAAGTTCTTGACAAACAGGTTGAATCCCTGGTATTTGTTGAGTTGCTCCTGTCTAGCAGCCTCGTATTGGTGCTTCAGGGACTCCAGTCTCTCCGACTTCTTTTGCGCTCTACCAACGTAGATCTTTTGGCCGTCAACCTCAGTGTCGTTGGTCTTCTCAACAGCGCGCGAAGCATCCTCGTGGTTCTCAAAGTTAACGAATCCAAAGCCTCTGGACTTACCAGACTCGTCCTTGTTCAAGAACACAGAGCTGATTGGACCGAAAGGAAGGAAGAAATCCCTCAGCTTGGCCTCGTCCCACTCAACGTTGATGTTCTTAACGTACACGTTGGTGAAGTTGGCAATCAGCTCGCGCATCTTGGACTGTCTGTCCTTCTTAGCAAGGTGAGGACCAACGAAAACCTCGTGGTCGTTCAAAAGCATACCGTTAACGTTCTCGATAGCGGCCTGGGCGGACTCAGACTCCTCGTAGTGAACGAAACCGAAACCCTTGGAGTTTCCGTTCTCGTCAGTGGCGATCTTACAAGACAGAATCTTACCGAACGCCGAGAAGGTGTCGTGAAGGGTCTTGTTGTCGATGGCTGGGTGCAAGTTCTTGATGAAAATGTTACCGGAGCCGTTCTTTCTGAGCGATGGGTCTCTCTGGGACCACATGATTCTGCAGGCCTTACCCTTGATAGGAGTGTAGTTCAACTCCTCCATAGCCTTCTCTCCGTCCTCGTGGCTCTGGAAGTTGACGTAACCGTATCCAAGAGACTGCTTGGAGACAGCGTCTCTGCAAACTCTGATGGTGGACACCTGTCCGAGAGGCGAGAACACCTCGAAAAGATCACTCTCAGTGACGGCTGGGTCAAGCTCTCCCACGTAAAGGGAAGCCAGGGTCTCGGCGTTTTGAGTCGATTCGGCGGTAGAAGACGCCTCGGCGGTGGTGGCAGGGGTCTCGGCGGCCACAGGCTCCGACACAGACAACTTGTCTGCTTGTTCAGTCAGCTGGTTGATTTCGGCGGACGACATTTCTGAACAGGATTGACGGTGATATTTATTTGTTTAGCACGATAAACAAATGAATAAATGAATAAAAAATTGGGGGTTTGTAATTTTTTTTGGCTTTTTCAACGATTTTTTGACTTTTTTTGACTTTTTTTGATTTAAAAGGTAGTAAGCGATACTCCAAGTTTAACGATCTGGATTAAACTGTATGGAAGTATGTTACTGTGGTCAAAGGTTGGACGATGCTGTAAAGTTTGCCTAGAGAAAGAACAGAAGAGAAGTAGAAGGTTTTTTACTTGATTTTTTTTTTTTTTTTTTTTTTTCTTGGTCAAAGACGTTCATCTAATTATTTTTTTTTTTGCTTGAAAAAATTTTTCCATTTGTTTTCGACAGATTTGGTAAATTGCACCCGGGCTTAAAATGACAGAGTAAAGCCGCAGAGCCGTGCACTCGGTGGCCGCAGAGCCGCAGAGCCAAATCTAAACGTTTCTCCGTTACTAGAGAAAAGTGTTCTGGGCATTTCCAGGTGTTCTGCTGGCATAATCAACGGTACATGCAGTTTCTCAACAATCCACTACATTGGGTCTCTCAGCGATTCGCCAAAATGTCCTCCTTGTCAAAACAGCTTCTCATTAAGTTTCTCGGCATTTCCCAAATCTTTCCTGGCAGAACACAAATACTTCACCTCTACCTCCACCTCCATCTCATTTGAGTTGACCCCCAGAATGATGTTCCATTCCAACGGTTTTCTGGTCATCACAGTACAGGCAATGTCACTAACTCGCCATAAATACCGCACGATCGACCCACTCGACTCATTCGGCCCATTTGGTCCCCTGTCCTATCCTGCTACCAAATAACATGTTTGCCAAACACCTGACCCTGGCCGCCGCAGTTTTGCTCGGCGCGCTTTTCGTTGGAGCAGACGACGTGGCAAGCTCTGCCGCCCTATCGACCGAAGACATTGCGCTGCTTGAGAGCGGTGATTACTTTGAGGAAGATTCCATTAACGTGGTGAAGCACTCTGTTCCGAACTCGATCTACGAAGAGCTTGTGCGCGGCATCCAGTATTGCCAGATCTCCTACTGTATTGCGGTTGACGAGCTTCGTCTTGGTGACATTCAACAGGCGTGTCCGTTAGACACGTGCACTGAGGACACTCAGAGACTTGAAGTGGTTGACATCTGGAACGGTGCTCTTATCCACGGAACCATCCTGGTGAACCACGACACAAAAGAGCTGGTCCTGGTTTACAAGGGAACCACCAACATTGAGGAATGGGTCGTTGATTTCACCTTTGCTCCGCTGCCCTACACCCCTTGGGTGGTTCAGTACGGTCGGAACGTTCTGGAGTGGGACTGTGACGATTGTAATGCCCACGCCGGGTTCTTTGAGGTTATGAAGGAATACATTGAGCTTGCTCTCAACAAAACGCTGGCTCTGCACGAGCAGTACCCAGACTACAACGTGAAGGTTACGGGTCACTCTCTTGGAGGAGCTCTCGCTGGACTTGCTGGTGTCGAGATGTACCTGTTGGGGCTGAACCCAACTGTTCTGACGTATGCGTCTCCAAAATTCTCCAACTATAAGTTTGGAGCCTGGGTCGACGAGAAATTCGGCACTGACCAACTGACCGAAGGTTTGGCTTCCGACTCGCTCTCTTCTCTGCCACCAACCACTTACACTAGAGTGTACCATCGCGGTGACATTGTTCCCTTCGCTCCATTCAGACAGTGGGATTATGCTCATGTTGGCTGTGAGTTGTACATTGACAAGAGGTATCTTCCACAGCCGGCGAGCGTGATCCAGGTGAAGGGACCATTTTCAAACAGTCGTGAGGATAGCACCTTGAGCACCCGTTTGAAGGATATCTTGCGCCGTCTTCCATCCATTAAGGACCTGTTTGGTATCTTTACGATTGTCGAGGCACATAATGATTATCTGGTGATTGCGGATATCTGTTCGGATCCACTGGGACTTTGATTCGCTTTGATCGTCCTTTCCCGTCCTCCAAAGCTTGGAGAACACAGAAAATGACCGGGAAAAGTCTGACGTTCCAACGTCTCCAACCACCTCTATAAAGTATGTTCTTTGTCTACAACGTCCAATAAAACAGGGTTTCTTTTATCAAGTAATGTGAGGAGCCGCAAGAGGTGTTTCTGGCCACGTGATTCGCTGACTCAACAAACCGCTCGTCATTCGCTTGTCACTTGCTCCCCACCTTCTTATTATACATCTTCTTAATCAGCTCCGCACTGACGCCGTGATTCGGCCACGACTTCTGAGCAATGGTCCAAAGCTCCAAATTCAACTTCGCATCTCCACTCGAAACCTTCTCAATCTGATTGCCAATGTGGATCAAAGAACTCTTCAACTTCGCACCCCACTCCGTCTTATCCAAACCCTTGCCTTTACTCTCCCAGATCCGAAGATCCCTCTCCACAGGCTTCAGAAGCGGATGTTCTCCGCGCTTCTTCAACACCTGGTGCAAGGTCGGCTGCGTCATCGACCCGGCAGGCGATGATGACGACGAGTGCGAGCCTTGTGGCTTTGGAGTCCCTGTTTTCGAGTCCGGGTCCGGTGTAGACGACTTCTTAATCACCTTCTTCACCCGGCTAGGCTTACGAACCTCGCTGCTGCCACCAACATTGCTGTTGCCAAAGCTGCTACCGCCCGCACCTCCCGTCTGGATCTCCTTCAGGAACCCAAGCAAATAGTCTGCACGCCGAACCAGATGGATTGAAGCAGGAGTGCGCTTGTTCAACTTATCCTTCTCCTCTTTGGACGCTCCCGCAGGCGCAGCCTCCAAAAACATCATGTTTTGCAAGTTCAATATAGGATCGTCTCGGATCTGCGTCCACGCACCGTAACCAAACTTGTAGATTCCAATCAGAAGCATCGTGTCCTCACGAGCCGTCCAGTCACACGTCCAGCCATGCACTGTCTTGGGCTCGCGCGGCAGACGGAACTTCATCGGATCCTCCTCAGGGATAAACGACCGCAGAAGCTTCAGCTCCTCCGGACGGTTCAAAACAACCTCCGCGTTCAAGTTCTTAACACCCTTGTAATCAAACAAAACAGCCTTCTTCTCGCGCTTCTTGTTGCTGTACAGCTGCATTGCCGGCGTAGGGTACGGCGTTCCGTCTGCCTTTGGCGGCAGCTTGGCATTTCTCTCCTTCTCCTCCAAAGAACGACGCTCCAGCTCCCGCAGTTGTTCCTCGCGCCTCGTCTCATACTCCGCCACCAGCTTTGCGCTCGTGCTCACCAGGTCCTTGTGGCATTGCCGCAATGTGTCCAGGCTCTTATTCGGTAGCGTTCCGTCCGCAACGAGCTCCTCCCACCGGTTCTCCAGGTCGCCGTACCGCAGAATGGCCCGGTAAACGTTCCTGATCTGCGACTCGGTCAGCTTGTTCATGTCAAGCCGTTTCTGGCGCCGCGAAGGCTCATCCGCAGCAGAATCGTCGCCATAAGCGTCTGCACCTGCACCAGAATCGCCGTCGTCGCTGTAACCCGGCCTCCGCACCGCAGCCTGGCGCTTCCGCGATGACATCTCAATCTGCTCCTGTAAGAACGCCTCCTCGCGACGTTTCTCCTCCTCCTCCTTGATCTTCTTGAGGTCCTCCTCTGGAATGATGTCGTCCCAGTCCACGTCCGCCTTGTAGTCGGTCACCTCGAACTGGCGCAAAAACTCCTCTCCACCAAGGTTTGACTCGCCCAGTTCTGGGGTCGTCACGTGGTCCTCGGCATGGTTCAGAACGTCCTCAAGATCGAAGTTTTCGAGCTTCTTTTGATTGTCGTTGTCCTTGAACATGTTGCTGGCACCAAACTTCAAAATCTCGCTCAGCTCACCCGAGGAGGGATCCGTCTTAGTCTTGGACTTGTTCTTGTCGGTGATTCCCAGCGAGATGATTGCATACTCCAGAATCATCTTACGCCGCGCCCGCTCCAGAACTTGCTCCTCCACCGTGTCTTTGGACACAAACCGGTACACACTCACGTGATTCTTCTGTCCAATACGGTGCGCACGCGCCATCGCCTGCAAATCCGCCTGTGGGTTCCAGTCGGAGTCAAAAATGATCACCGTGTCGGCCGTCATCAGGTTGATTCCCAGTCCTCCCGCACGCGTCGAAAGCAAAAACACAAAATCTTTAGATCCCTCCGCGTTGAAGTGGTCGATCGCCAGACGCCGCTTGTGCGATGAAATCGTTCCGTCCAGCCTCTGAAAGTTGTGGCCCTTCAACTGCAAGTAGTCTCCAATAATGTCCAGAATCCGCACCATCTGCGAGAAAATCAGCACACGATGCCCGTCACGGCTCAGCTTGTTCAGCAGCTGGTCTAAGAGAACCATCTTACCAGACGACATAATCAGCCCCTTCAAAACCGTCTCGCGCGACCGCGAACCAACTTTTGCCAGAACATTGTCCTCGACACCGTCAAACAGGTACGGGTGGTTCGAGGCCTTTTTGAGCTCTGCCATGATGTTCAGAAGCGACACCTGCGACCCGCCGCTGCCCTGCGCGAGCGCCGTGTAATTCTTGGTTAAAATGTTCTTGTAGTACTCTGTCTGGATATCCGACAGCTCCACACGCAAAATGCGCTCTGTTTTGCCGGGAAGCGACGTTTCCACATCCTTTTTCAGCCGCCGCAAAATGAAAGGCTTGATCTCGTTCTGCAATTCTTTGATGTAGCCCTCTGCTTCCGCACCCGGCGTGTCAAAGTCAATCTCCTGGTTTATCTGGAATCGGCCGGGCATCAGAAAGTTGCACAGAGCTGCCAACTCCTTCAAGTTGTTCTGCAATGGAGTACCCGTGATCAACAGCCGGTCTGCCACCTTGAAGTCGCTCAGACTCTCGTACAGCGAACTCTCAGCGTTCTTGAGTCGATGCGCCTCGTCCACAGCCAGATACTGCCACTTGAAACTGCCCAGCTCAGACCGGTCCTTCAGAATATACTCGTACGTCGTGAGCAGAATGTTGAATTTCACCTTCTTGCGGTTCCCGCCAACATAGAACTCGTTGTCCCGGATCGTCTTGCGCGCCTTGGTGTTTCCCATGTAGTAGATCACACTGATGTCGGGAGCCCATTTCTCAAACGTCTCCTGCCACGCAGGAACCGTCGAAAGAGGAACCACCACAAGGTGCGGTCCGTTCTGCCGCCGTGCGTACACGAGCCACGAGAGGAAAGCAACCGTTTGGACGGTCTTTCCCAGTCCCATCTCGTCAGCAAGAATCCCGTTCTCATTCCGCGACCACAGAAATGCCATCCAGTTCAGCCCCGTCAGCTGGAAGTCCCGCAACTGGCCGCCCTTGATAAACAGCGGCTGGCTCGTCAGTTTCTCGAATCTCGGCCGGTTCGAGCCATACGAAGCCGACAGGTTTGGTAAAATCTTGGAGTTTTGTCTGTTCTGGAACTTCTTCACCTCCCGCGGAGCCAAAGGAGCAATTTCTGCCGCAGACTCCCACGTACACTCGTCGTAATTCAGCCGCTTCCACTTCACAAAGTACCGCAGCTCTGACTCGCCATCCGTGTTTGTCACACGCTCGCTGTCCACGATCCGCTCCACCTTCTTGTACTCGGCCAGGTTCTCGCGACGGGTCTCGTTCTCCAGGTCCATCTGTTCAATGTCCTCCCGCGTCACATACGGGTCCCGTCGAAGCTGGCGGTCCGCCACAATGTAAACGTTGATGTAGTTGTCCAGCTTCTTGATTCCCTTGAGCTGCCGGCTCTTCAAAGACTCGTACGTCTCCCACGTGTTGTGCAAGTGGGACGTCTCGGTCCACTTGATCATGTACTCAAAGTCGCTCTTCGGGTCGCCATTACGCCGGATGTCTGCCACCCGCGACGAAGGCTCGTCGCCATCTCCTTCGCCGTCGCTCTCGTCGCCGATCGCACGGTGGTCTAGAACAAGGTCGATCCCAGGCTCGTCAGCCCGGCTCTCTTCGTAACCGTAACCGTACTCGTACTCGTACTCACCCGCGCCGTTTTCGCCCGAGTCTGACTCTTCGGTCTCAATAAACTCCGCCTCATCGTCCTCGTCAATTGCGTAGTTCACCGCCTTGTTGTTGCGGCTCGAAAGACGCAGCTCAGTGAACCCAGGATACTCGGATGAGACGTGGTGCTTACCGCCCGCACGCCGCCCGGCACCGGAGCCGGCACCGGACTTGAGCTTGCGGCCCCGTTTCTTCGGCCGACTTGCTTCAAAGTCTGAGTCGGAATCCTCTTCCTCCTCCTCTTCCTCTTCCTGCTCCTCGGCCTCATCGTCAGAGTCCATCCGCTTCTTGCGGCCCCGTTTCCGCCGTGGTTTCGCGTCCTCCTCGTCATCAGACAGTTCCTGGAGCACCATCGGCTTGGCACGCGCACGGCCCGATCTCCGCAGCCCATAGAGCTCCGGATTGCTCTCAAACTCTGATTTGATATCTGTGGACATTATTTTCTCTCGCTCCAAATTCGGCCAAATCGGTAAGTAATCTCACGTGTCTGCTCGCTGGCTATCTACTTGCACTCGTAGCTGAATTTCTCGCCTCAAAGCACGCTGGTCACTCTTCTATCGAGTCTAGTGGGTTCAAAATACCCGTCCTCTCCTCACTTGTTGAAAACAAATCCTGGTGGGATGCAACAAAAAAACACCGCGTGTTCTTCTGATCCAGCCTTGGAAAACCTCTCAAATGCGCACACTTCTATCAAAAGCGTGTGCTCGTAGTACAATCCGCTTCAAATCTCTCTTGGTCGCCAGTATTTCACCACAGTCCAACCTACAACGAACAAAACATATCCGTAGCCACGAAACTTAACATTCGGGAGAAAACGCTTCTCTTTCGCTCGACAAAAAAATTTCTCGTTGCACTCTCCTCAATCGGCCGCAAATCGCACGCTTTTCTAAGATAGGGTAATTGCTAGCTTGCTTCATCTACTCTACAAGGCTCAACTACTCGCATTCCAATCACTCTACAGCGTTACTTATCGTCTCGTCTGTCTAGACGCAACAGACTTGCGCTCAACAAGACATTCAGACGCGTCTGAGTCCCCGCCACAGCCTGCTAATACGCGCCACGTTGTCTCCAACAGGTTGCAGCGCACACTCGAGGTACCCAAAAAGTATTTCCGCGGCGTGTTTCTCAAAAAGACACTGAACAAAAGATGCGCTAGTGACTGATGAGCTGAGAACCGGCCTGTAGAAGACTTCAGGGGGCACATGGGACCACGCACATGCTCCAAGCAGTTCTCCGTATCTAAGTAAAGACAGCCTATGCCCAACACCCGCTCCTCGAAGGCACGGTCACGGGAAGAGAACATTGCGAGTGTCACCTGCAGACCTGACAGACAATCTCCAGTACAGCCGGTGCGAAAATCCAAAGCTCTGCGTGGCTGTTCCGTCAAGTGGACCAACGGTCTGTGCGTGGAGACGCGCAGAAACAAACCTGTTTGGTCAACAATCAACGAGCAAACGCACAGCGATCAGAATAACGACATGGAGGGCATAGATGTACAGGGGGAGAGTATCTGTATGGCTGTGGGCTGATGCTGCATGGCTAACTGTCACCAGGAAGCATGTAGAGTGTATGACGGGAGATGGTTACACTGATGCGTGTAGGACATGATTGACACAGAGTCGATCAGGAAAAAAAAAAAAACATCAAACATTGAATCTCCGTGGCAGAAAGAAACATGTATGTATTTAATTTATCTCCGCAAGGGGGAAATTCGTGGTATTTATAGTTTTTCCGCTGTTGCGGGGCGGGCAATAGTATTTTTTTTTTTTTGTCGATCATTTGGGCTCGCAGGGTTTAAAAAAAAAAACCGTTCCTGGTCGATCGACGCGTCGGTTAAATTTTTATGTCAATTTTTCTGAAGACTATTCAGAAGGTTCAAAATCCTTCACTTGTTCCCACTACTGCCTTCTTGTTCTAGTGTCCACACTCGTCCAACCTTCGCGATGTTTGTCCCAGAAACATTGCTATTTCGAAATTCCCTGGGGATTTTAGGCATTTGCAAGGCATCACTCCGGACGAGCAGAATCCCCTTTCAAAGACTAGAAAGACCCGTCAGATGGTTCAGCCATAGTGGCGGCTGCTCCAGCGAAAGACTGAGCAGTGCTGACAGTGCAGCATTTACAATAGAGAACATTCTCGCTCCTTTGCACCAAACTGTCCCAAAAAAACTGAGCGAAGACGACATTCGATCCATGATCCAGCATGCGGCAGAGATTGGCCAAGGTTTCTCAGCGTTCATTGAGTTGATCAAGCGCGGCGTGGTCATCCCAGAGGCGATTCCTGTCCACCACCTCAAAATACATGATGTCATAGCCAGAGGGACGGTAGCTGAGAAAAAGTTCCTGGTTCGAGGTTGTGTTTTAACGGAGAGCACTAATCTCTGGTCTCCACTGAAAGTAGACGAGCAGAAGGTTATTGAGAAACAGTTTCCTTCGAACTTGTTGTACGAATTGATTGCTCGCGTTTACGTTCCACGACAAATCCCATCGATAGCACAGCAGGCGCTGGAGGTGCTGTACAAGAGGAATAATGCTAACGAACCTTTCGCACAGTTCTACTACAACCGAGCCGCGATGCTGTATGATATCGCGTTTACAACGCCAGGAGCCAACGAGCACATTATTCTCAAAACTGTCGAAGAAATGGAGAGTTACATCGAGGAAAAGGTCTTCGATTATGGCCTGGACATGAAGAGTATTTCGCCGCGAATGATCAATTCCATCCAAATCAGTGCTCTGAGGTTCTTCATCAACCTGAAAGACACGCCCTCCGACTTGCTGGTTTCGTATGCCGCGAAGAAGTTCTGGGGCCTGAAAAGCACACTCGCAGAGTTTGAGTACTTTAAGTCGCTCGCAGATGCTGAAGACGTTGCTGCCACTTTGGAACCAGACTTTATGCTACCAGAGCCAAGCATTTTCCGCGATTTCTGGATGAAGGTTCTGTCTAGTATGAAATGTCAAACTATTGTGAAGATGGCCAAAGTTGTGGCCACGACTCCTGAGTCAGAAGTGAGGAAACAGGTGATTCCTGACCACGCCATTTTCAGCGACGTCATCGTGAAGAAGTACCCCGAGCGCTATTGCTGGGTGTATCCAGAACTTGCAAAGTTGGGCAAGGACTTTGTGCGCAAATTTGTATCGATGGACCAGTTGCTGCGCACTGCGGAGTTCAAAGGCAAGCTAATCACGGATCATCTCGCATTTGTTGCCCAGTGGCGCGACAAACAGAGCTTCACGAAGGTGAGATCCCAAACTGTGAACATCATTTTCCAAAGAACACAACAAAAGGAGTTTGGCAATGTTTTAGAGCTGTTTTTGAAAGCTGGCTTCATTGTTTCGGATCGGGCGCTCGAGTTCCACCGAAAGCTTGAGTTTTTTTTGATCAACGGCCCAAAGTCCGTGGTGATGAGACTCGTGGCGGGTGAGAATGGATCAGAACTTGATCCTGACACCAAGACTATGATTTTGAATCAGTTCACTTTTGAGATTGTTCGCCTTATTTTAAGGAGAGTGACCCTTGAGCCTGCAGTTGCTCATGCTTACAACGGTTTCCTGGAACAGAAGGCAAAGACAGACGAACAAAAAAAGCTTTTGAGCGAGTTGAGGATTTGGCAAATGGCCAGAGGAAAAATTCCCTCAAGGGAGGGGATGGTGATACAGGAAGTTACAGAGGATAATTTGCAAGAATATGTGCAAAAGATGCAAGACTTCGTCACATCAAATTGTTCTCCAAGCACTTCGAAAGAGGCGCTGATCCTGGTCAAGCAGCTGTATATCAACCACTTGTTATCTAAGAGTGCCCCGCTGGAAATTGTTCTTCCTTTTGTGCTTCTTTGCTACCCAATATTGGTGGAAAGCTTCAAGGAGTTGGGGGTTCTCAGTTATCTCAACATTGATGAGCAGCTATTACAAACAGACCCAAAGCTAGACTTTTTCTACCAGACCAAAGGCGTCTTCGATACAGATTTGTTGAAATTGTTCTACAAGCAGGCTTTGAAAACCATTTCTCACGATCTGAAGTTGGTCGAAGAGCTGGCCGAGAATTTCGCTCGGTGCACATCAGGCCGGAAGTTTGAGCTCTGGTTTTTAAGAAACAGCGATGTTGGCAAGCTTTTTGACCCCTTGCTTGGTTTGGAGATCCGTTCACGGTCTGTCTCGGTGTCAGGAACGATGCTGCTCAAGTCACTGACGGTCGCACCATTCAACATGGATAATTTCACATCTGAACTTTCCCGAATTGGACGAAGTCACTATCCTAGCATAGCATCGGATCGTTTCATAGAGAAGCTGTTCAGCTCCATACCCCAGGAACATATATTGCCGGCCTTTGTGAATTTTGTCTCACTTGGATATGGCTGTCGAATGGTTCCTGAGATCGTTGAGAGGACGGTTATTGGGCAGATGAAGACCAGCGCTGAAGCGTTGTACCAGGTGATTAAGGCAAAAACTCTCACTGATTCTCCAGACAAAACAGCCAACATCAACGAGCCGTTGGAGTTCAAGAATAAAGACAGACTGATCAAACTGTATCCGGTGAACATTCTTGCTGCTATAGTGGAGCACTTTGTCGGTACACCCGATAGAGGAAAAGCGTACGAATATCTTGAACTTTTAAGATTGAATATTGAGGCAAACAAGGATTTTGACCAACAGAAATTTGGCAAAATCTACAACAAATTGGCCTGTTTGGTTTCTTCCAAATTTGAACGAGACTTGTTTTCCAAGACGGACCTTGCAGAGTTGAAGGAAAGCAAGTTTGCGCTGCAAGTTGTGGTGGACAAGATCAAAAAGGTGGTGGAGAAGTACCATTTCAAGGTGGAGAGTGACTTCCCAGCAGAGTCGTATCTGAATTACCGGAGACGGTTGACACATGCGGGTGCACCAGTGGAGTTCCATGTGCGCTTTTTATCGGGTTTTTTTCCAAAATTTGGCTCCATTTTGCAAAGACTTGGTTTCCAAGAAGCACTGAAGATTGGTCCAGACTCTCACACAGACTTTTCGTCTCTTCCTGTGAGCTCAGAACTCCCGAACGCAGAGCATTTGTTATTTTTGTACCGTGATTTCCTGCCGGGAAGCCAGGAGTACAGCGACGAAACGATTCTCGGGCTTTTTGAGCACTTCATTGCTCTAGCAACTGACCCAGCACACTCCCAGTGGACTGAGCCTGTTCTCCAGGACGTGATCCTCTCGTTTGTCGTGTATGCGCAGAAACGAGAGAAGGCGACGTACGGTGTTTTCAAGATTCTCAAGTCGCACGGCGTTGAATACAAGGACAAAGCCAGCTTGTTCAACAACGTCTTGCTGGAGCTCGCAGACAGGGACCCGGAGATGGCCATCCTGCGGCTCAAGGAGGCGCAAAAACAGGGCATTGAGCTTCGGTACGGGACTTACGCGAGACTGATTAAGGTGCTGATGTCGCACGAGATGAACGACGAGGCTCATCGGTTGTACGTTGAGCTGCGGAAGCACTTTCCGTCGAGCTCGGGACGGGACGACAAGTTTGAGCTTTCGGCTCTTGCAAAATCGTCTGGGTGGAGTCGCGAGGCGGAAGGCTCTCGCGGGCGCCCCGTGGAGCGTCCTGGGCGGGCGGCAGCAGGGCGGCTTGAGCAAGGAGGACGCCCAACGGAGGCTGATCCGCACAAAAAGTCGATTGAAATGAAGGTGGATCGGTTCAAAGTGAAGCTGTATGACTACGATCAACTGGACTCTTAGACCAATTGACCAAACATGTATATAAAAATGTCTGTTTTTTCGGGGCGTGGGACTTATTTATTGGAAGATTCACTGCAGGTTACGTATAACAAATACACATAGACAGTGTAATTTTCACTAATTAGTTTTTCGAGGCGGGGCCAGCAGAATCCCAGTTTCTTAATATAATATAAATCATGCTTGCCGCGTAACAAAAAAAAAATACTGTTTTTGTTAACAAAATAAGGGGAAAAGAGACGGCTTTGGGTGGCAAACAAGGAATTCTATAGCGATTCGAACAGAAGACGGGACGTTTAAAGACTCAAAAGGTTACATCTAGCACAGGTCGCAAGGGGTTTGACCTCGAAAAACAGGAAACAGCAGCATTATACTGCGATCTTGTTCTGGGACTGAGTCAGATAAGCAGCAGCCTATCAGAGCGCAATAAGCTCCTACAGCAGCAACCACGGGGCCATACGATCTATAAATTCACAACAGCAGCAATCAGAAGCAAGTTTCGCAGCGTTTTCCAAGTAAAATGCCTGTGGATAGAAGAGAAAGGGCAGATGAACCCTTTCCAGACACACCTTCGGACTCTGTCAATCGGTTGAACGAGCAGTTTAATTCGTTCCGGGTCCGAATCCCACTCAATACAAACAGCCGAAATCGGCGGATTCTTTTTGGTGGCAGCGGCCGCATGGCTCCAGACACTGCCGTCTTACCGGGGTCCGACGCCGGGGTCTCGTCTTTGCCCTCCTCGATGGCCGACTACACTCGGAATCCAAGCAGAAATCTCAGTCAAGCTCCGCACGAGCACATCCGGTGGTCAAACGACGACAATCTCAACATCATTCCGCGGGTTCTGAGCAACGATCCCTTAAGCTCGACGGTTGCATCGACCTCGTTTTTCCGCAGCCATCCTGAGCACAGCGCAACAGACGACCTCTCGTCATTGATTCAAGAATTTGGGCTTATGGGGTTCATGAACAAGAACCTCATGGAGCGAAAAACGGGCCGGTATCACTGCTGCAAAGCAAAGCATGCTGGAATTGGCGGAAAGAGAAAGTATGCGCAGATGGACACGGAGACAGCGCTGCAGGACAGCGAGAAGGAGAAAAGCACGCCTCGGCAGTTTCAAAGGTCCAGCTTTGTGCAGCCGGGTATGGCGTACGCCATAAATAACTCAGATGGCATCCTTACACAGCTAAAGTTCACCGAGCTGTTTGAGCAAGACAACAAGGTGAAAGGCATCATTGAGTCCGGAAAAGTTGGACTGGAGTTTGTTGGGGAGATTGTTGACTTTGTCGACACCGACCTGCGCAGTTCCACCAGCAATAAAAATGGGATCGAGGCATCAGTGTTCAGCAATCTGCTCAGAAACAGTCTCTGTTTCGACAAGGACCTGCGGAAATTCATTGGAAGACACAAGCGCACCAGCAGGCACGATCCGAACTGGAAACCGTTCTATCTGGATAAGTTTGGGTACTTGAAATCGAACGGGTCTCGGAGTGCACCGATTCAAAGAGCCAAAGAGACTAAGTTCCCTAACTCGTCGGTGTTTCACAAAGTTTCGAGCATGTGTGGAAATAAAGGCTCCACGTACAAATGTCTGGCGAAATGGTTTGAACTTCCCCCTTTCAACGAGTTTGTCAACACTCCATATCCTCCAACACCTCCAGGGGCCAAGAGAAAGACCACAAACAATCCAGAGAACCTTGTTGTTTGTCAACGGTGTCAGGATTTGATTATGGAAAACTTCATCTTGATCAAGCTAAAAATCGATCTGGAAGATCTTTTGAAGGACTCGAAAAACACGTCCACAGATCTCAAGATCAAAAACGATATGAGATACAAGCGCAGAAGACGGTTGAAGCCGCTGACCTCCTACGATACCCGCAACAACAGTCATTCTGCGTCGCCATTGGAAAACAATAATTCCATTCCGAATATCTCGTCGGTCGCCGGTGGTACATCCCCGCCCGTTGCATCCAATAGGCCACAGTATTACAATCACGAGCGAACTAGAGGGTTTATTTTTGGTGCCGGGCATCATCATTTTATTGACAGCTTCCGGCCGCAGGACGAAGAACGGCCGAGAAGGATACGGTTACTAGACTACTTGGTTTCTAGACAACAATGGAGGTATGACCCGGATCTGCCACAGCAACTACAATCGAGACCGCAGAGCAACAGCGGCGACATCTCAACTGACTCTGACTTTTCAGACGACGAACTCAGAAGAAATTTCTTGTTAGACGACCTGGATAATAACGACGATGATAATGAAGATGGAGACGACACGCGCGATGACGATGACGATGAGGACGAAAATGAGGAGGATCCGAACGTTGATGAATTGTACGATGTCGAGCTTTCCAGCGGCAGATCTCGGAGAATTGAGAATTTGCTTTTTGAAAGAAACTTGAATCGCGAGCAGCAGCATCATCGCAGAGGAAACGTACTTGCCCGCAAGCTTTACAAAAACAACAATTCTACAAAGCTTAGCTTGCAGATTTTCGTTTCGATCAACAGGCTGACAGGCGAGCTGTACTTAATTCCTGGCAATCTGGACAAAAACAACTGGAGTTCAGAGGAAAACGATGGCGAGCTGTTTGAGGACTACCAGACATTTTTGAAGCTGTATCGCATTTTCAACAGCGCTGTTCCATCGGGTAATCCTTCTGTTGAGGAAGAGCTTGACACCTCGCATTGTCGAGATCTGAAGGAGTATCTAGACAAGAACAAGAAATGCGAGAAACAACGGATCCAAAAACTGCTTTTACTGAACTTGATTTCGAATCCAACGCTCTACCTGTTCAGGTCCGACACAAAGCCTCCGCCGTTTGACGTTTCGTCTCCGTCTCCTACTCTCCTTTCACCAGGTAATCTTCCTTGTATGGGGTCGGCTCTTGGCAAGCGGAAAAACAAGAAACATCAAGAAGACGAAGTTGAGGTGAAAGATGCGCTCAAGACGTATTTCAATGAAACGGTGAACTTCAACTTTGACACCAAGAAAATTATCAAGTTGAACCCCAATTACGCTAAGACAAACGGCAATTTGAATTTGTTTGGTTCGTTCTACTCGTTCAGTTATTCCTGAAAGTTTATCATTTCTGTTTGGTGTTTTTTTTTGGCATTTACGCATCACTGGGTCAAGACATTGTTCGTTTTTGCTCATGACATACATACGTACATAGGTTAGGTTTTTAAATGTGTTTTTTGGATATAGGTGATAGTTGCAAATTGAAAGTTTGTATTTACAGATGGGGTGGGAGAAGGGAAACCCTTATTCACCAGATACCTCCTCTTGCATTATCTTTCCTTCTCTGGTTCATCCACTCCTTTTTGCACTCCCGGTAGGCTTTGAAATATTCTGTGCAGACTTCTTTGTAGTCTTCATCGTGAGTTTCCATGCAGCGAACAGCCATCTTTGATGACTCTGCGCACGGGTCGTAGAATCTGGATGGTTCTTTAATAATGAATCTGTCTTTGTGTATTCTTTGCGTTGGACTATCGGGATAGAACTTGACGGTAGTTTGAGAGTCGGTCTTATTGACGAAACTTGTTGGAGTACTGCTGGTTGCCGATTCCTCGAGCTTCCGGATCACCTTGTTGTCCAGATACTCGAGTTCTTCTTCCTTTGTGAGTTGCTGTTTTGGTTTTTGGTCAGACATGGCTTGCTTTCGGGAGTTTGTAGCAATTCTACTCAGATCGGGATTGAATATTTCTATACAATTAGTGCACTACAAAAAAAAACATGATAACGAAAAAATTTGAAATTTGTCACCAAAATTTGACTGGCGGATAGCGCACGTGACGTTTCCAACAATACGGACTGAGGAGTCTGTTTGTAAACCATTCGAGCTGGTTTTGACTGAAGGAACCAAAGCCGAGGTGACTACCTCGCACCTTGTCTGAGAGCAGACAGGTGGGCTTTCTCTGACTTTGGTAGCAGCTGTAATTGCACAGCCAGAAAATATTTTTCAAAAAATATATATTATAAAAAAAAAAATCTCTTGAGTAAAGGATCAAAAGATCATCAACTAACTCACATCGGTTTCACCATGACTGAAGAAGGACAAGCTCACCCGCTTATAGGCACGCCCTGTAAGAGATGTGGAGAAGGAGAATCTGTGGTAATCTCAAGAAAGGATAACTTTTGCGGACCATGTTTCACCAAATTTTTGAGAAACAAGCAGAGAAAGCAGATGCAAGACGAAAAATTTAAAGTCAAGTTTGTCAAAAGCGCCGAGGAGGCTGAGCAAAAGACACCGAAAGTTCTAGTTCCGCTGTCTCTGGGTCAGTCTTCCGTGGTGTTATTGGACATTTTGCTTTCACAGCTCGAAGAGCACCTCCAGAACATTAGAGCGCATCCTGGGTATAGGCTTGTGGTGCTTGTGGTTGACGAGGAAGGACTAGTCGATGGTATTAGCGATGTCAAAGGTTCGCTAGAGAAAATCAAACAGCACTATGGAACGGAATTTCTTGCGAAACTGCAAGTTGAGTTCAAAGTAGCCGACGCCGACAGCTATGTGAAGCTGGGCTCCTTGGATTCCATCACAGTTTCTCCTGAGTTTACAGCACAACTTTTGGAATGTTCCAATTCTGGAGAAAATGTCAAATTCAAGGAAATCTTGGGTCAGTTTCCTACAAAGACGGCCAGAGAGGATTTTTTGGGTGTGATCCGCGACGAGATTATTTATGCCACTGCGGTGGCCAATAACTGTTCTGTTGTTCTTTTCGGGGACTCTATGACGAGACTCGCAGACGAGATTCTGTCTCTGACAGTGAAAGGTCGTGGCTCTGAAATTTCTCGGAAATTGACCGACGGGGAAGTTGAGCGTTTGGACACGAAGCTGCACGTGATCCATCCTTTGAGAGACATTTTACAGTCGGAGATTGCTGCGTACGCACAGATCAACCAGCTACAAGCGCTTGTTTTGGGCAAAACGACACAGGAGCTGAAGAAGAAGTCGGCCAAAAATAAAACTATCAATGAGCTCGTGCGCGAGTACTTCAACTCTGTCGAGGTGAACTATCCAGAGGTGATCTCCACCGTGGTGAAAATTGGTAGCAAGCTGACGCACCCTCCGGAAACAGACGAATTTCGGGGAACCGTTTGCGCTGTATGCAATTCGCCTGTGTACAGCGATACTAAATGGTGGTTGGAGCAGATTCTGGTGAACAATGGGGCTCCGGTGACCACAGACGAGGAGAAAGAGCTCTTTGACATGTATATGAGCTCGATCGGGACAGGAGAGTTGCAGCAGTCACAAAACGCAGAAGGTACGGCCGTTCCTCTTTGCTACGGATGCACGGTGAACTTGGGAAGTGGAGCGCTGTCGGCGAGGTATCAATGGCCTATTCGCCGGCCAACAAAAGAAGAAATTTTGAGTGAGTATGTCTTGACTGACGATGAGAATTAGATAGAGCGCACGATAATGAAAAATTTAAATCACCTATAAAAAAAAATTGATGTACATTATTATTATTGTTGAGAAGTTTCTAAGACTTTGTTTGTAGATATTAATTTGCAACCCAGCCATGACTGAAGAACCGTAAGTGTGCTTTTCTTTGCTTTGTTCACGCTTGTTTCTAACATGGGCAATGGCAGCTCCTCGCTGGAGAAAACGCTTACAAATCTCGCTGAGTGCGAGCTCGAAATGGATGAGGTTGAGCAAGAGGTCGAGAGATACAGACTAAAAAAAACACAGCCGATCCTCGACAAACGAAGCTCTCTGCTCTCTCAAATCCCTAGCTTCTGGTACATCGTGCTGGCAGAACACGAGGACTTCCAGGAGTACATTCAGACAGAGGACATGAAATTTCTGGAGTTCATCAAGCAGATTCACGTCCAATTCATGGCAGACGAAGCCAGCAAATCCAACGATGATCCAACCAAATTCAGCATCACTTTCAAGTTCGAGGCTCCAAACAACGAGGTTGAGACCCAAACCGTCACAAAATACTTTGAAAGGGTGAATGATCCCGAGTCAGGCGAGGAAAAGGTCATATCCAAAAAGAGTTCAATCAAGTGGCCAGCAGAATTCGACTCAGTCAACCCAGAACTGATCAAACAAAAAAAGGGAAAATTGACCCCAGAAGACAAGAAAAACTACCGGATCGGCATGAAATCCTTCTTCGCCTTCTTCGCCTGGACAGGACTCAAACCAGGAAAAGAGTACAGATACGGCGAAGATCTAGCTCTACTCATAGCTGAAGACATATTCCCACACGCAACCAAGTACTACACAGAAGCTGCGCCAGGTCTTGGAGGATCTCCTGATGGAGAAGAGGACGTTGGAAGCAGCAGCGAAGAGCTCGATTTAGGCGATGAGGACGACGATGAGGACGACGATGGACCTCCAAAGAAGAAAACAAAAAGCGTTTGACTTCGAATTGTATATTATTAATGTCAATCTGAATAAAGTGAGACAATGCTGACAGCTAGTTCCCTTCATAAACAAAATCAGAGAAATAGCTTTGGGTTTCAAACATCTCGCAACTGCTCTCTATCGAGTCGATGGCCTTTAATGCATCGAGAATCTCGTCGTAGTAGGGAGTCACTGTCTGTTTGATGCCGAAATCTGGTCCTTTTGCATCCGCCAGAAGATCTGTGATCCCCGCAGATTGGAGCCTTTGATATAGCTTAGCACTCTTGAACACCCGACAGAAAAATACATTGATCCCCCTTCTTTGGTACCCAAGGATAATCTCGTACAGAATCTGGGCAGCAGACGAATCAAGTGACGTCATCCCGTTCAAGTCAAAAACAATGTGTTGGACTGCGGGAGTGTCCTTCTTCCTCGTTGCAGGATGCACCTTGGCTGAACCGTGCATTTCGATTCGCTTCAATCTGGATCTTAGATCATTAGTGTTGGTAAACGTGAGAGGCTCAGGTATTTTCACAATGAGACAACCTTCTTTATCCTGCAAATCAATAGCAGGAACCACGCGAGACGTGGATGCCGAGGCAGAGGGTGCCATACTGGTGGATAACAATGGCACTTCCAAAGCGTTGTTTCCATGCTTAAATTCCGTGTAACCGCTGACAACAAACTCGTTGGAAGTGGACGCCGTGTCGCAAGTTTCGTCATAGTCTGAATTAGTGAACGTGTTTGTTCCAGCAACTCTCGACAGGATCTGAATTCTGGATTTCGTGGAATGCTTGATGACTCTCAAAACCGAATAGAAGCATCCCAAAGCGACGCCGAGTTCCACGTTGAAAAACAGCGACGTTGTGAGTGTGACAACAAAAGTTATGAGCTCGTTGTAGCCTTTCGTTCTTAAATGAAACCTGATGTCTTTTGGTGTTTCTTGCACCAGGGAAAACCCAACAGTGGCCATCACGGCATTTAGGACACATAATGGTAGGTAGTAGACGTAATCCAGTAGATTGAACGTCACAATCAGAGTTGTGAGTCCCATAAAAAACCCAGCAAGAGGGGTTTTTGCACCATTAATGGCGTTTAGCTTGGATCTCGCATAACCCCCGAATGAAGGAAGGCTGCCGAAAAAACTGATACCGACGCCAACGGCTCCTGAAGCAACAAGCTCGCGGTTAGACGAGATTGGGAAATCCATGCTTGTCCCTAGAGACTTGGATGCCGTTGAGCTCTCAAAGAACCCAAGAATGGCGCACATGAACGAGACACCAAACAGTTCACCATACCAAGGTCTGAGATCTTTAGAAATCGGAGAAGAAATTTTGAATCCGTCGACGTTGATTTTCCCTAAAACTGGAATCCCCAACTTATCAAAGCGGAAATGAGCCGATAAGAATGTGGAAAGCAAGACCACAAACATAATTTCTGGGAAAAAAGATGCCTTCTTGAATTTGTGCTTGACAAACATCTTTTTCACTTTTTTGGCAACCATGAGGAGTACAAACGAGGAGAGACCCGTAATAAGAGTGTACTTGTGGTATCTGTGGGCGTGATGAAAAACAAATTTTAACTTTTCGTATGCAGAATGAACGTGTTCGTCTCTCGGCAAAGTGCTGAGTATTGTGTCGAGGCCGAGAATGGCTATAATTGAGTTTAAGATGATGGTGAGTCCGATAGCGGTGATGAAGCCCTTGAGGAGCGAACCGCACAAAACGTTGTCAATGAACCCGAATCTAAGAAGTCCAAAGGCAAACAGGATGGCTCCTGAGCAGCACGTGAGAACCGTGAGGATGTCGACGGGGTCGACGCCGTCGTTGTGTTTCACCACTTTCTCAATTTTCTGTCCGATAATCATCGATATGGCCGCCTCTGGGCCCACGATCATCTGTGGGGAAGAGCCAAGCACTGCATACACCATGGGAGCGAAACTGAGTCCCAGGAGCCCGCAGATGGGCGGCACGTGTGCAACCGCGGAGGCGAACGACATACTGAGCGGGATCTGATACGAGGCCAGAGAGAGTCCCGCGACGAAATCATAGAAAAAGTATTCGAGTGAGTACGTTGGAAGCCATGAGGAGCAGGGCAGGTAGTAGGGGACCCTTTGAGAAACCGAGATGGGCTCTGGAGATGAGTGGTTATGGGGCACTAGCCGCGAAGTTGTCCGGAAAAAGGGTGGTTGTTGCTGGTGATCGTGAGTTTCGTCATTTGTAGAGCCAAACGTGGAGTGTTTCTGGGCCATCAGGGGGGCATGGGGCCCCGGCGAAAGTGAAGATGTCTTTGTTGGTTTGCGAAGAGGAGAACCGTCCACGTTTGGAGGGGCTGCTTCTCTGGAAGATGTGCTCTTTGTGGAGTGGCTGGCGCCCTGAAGCACTGCCTGCGCGGTGGAGCCTGCTGGGGAGGTGGCGTCTGAGTCGGCCGTGGGAGCCGAAAACGGTGGCGAGCCCAAGCGAGCTGCTATGCCGGCGGGGGAGGTGGAGCCCTGGGAGATGGAGTTTTCAGGGGAAACCGACCCGAGAGGCGTCTTTCTGGTGTCGGGATGTACGTGAGGGGACATGAGGTGGTGGGAGACACAACGATGGGGCTGAAGAACAGAGAAGGGTACAAGGCAACAACACCAAACAAGACAAGACAAGACAAGATAAGATCAATAAACATGGGTTGCATGCAAAACATCACGAAAAAATATTTTCTTATGTCAGCACGATAACGGGGATTGGCCGTTTTGGGCCATGTGGCCTGAATTTGCTCGGGAATCTGCGTGGTGCGCACAGTACGGCGCAGACCATTGCAGGCCACCGCAGACCACCGCAGGTGCGTGCTGAACTGCGCTTATTCAGCCAGCACAGCGCAATGCACTCACGGCCAGCACTTTAGCCGGTGGGATCATCTTATCGAGTGCTCCTCAAATTGGTGAGCTCCGCGATTCGGGATCGGCGGAGTGAAGATCTTCCGCTTGGGCGAGAGCAATCTTGAAGGTTGCGGGCTGGGCCGCTCCCCTTGCAGCCTGAGCTCAGCCCAAAAGTCCGCACACACATCGCGGCGCGGTGCGGCGCGCGGTCCCGCTCCCGCGCCCGCGCCCGC